>VWZU01014071.1:1087284-1254591 GCA_013397095.1 Sterrhoptilus dennistouni | reverse complement strand
CCCGCCTTTGTGCGAGGGCAGCGGGGGAAGCGCTCCCAGGGGCGGCCGGCGGAGCTGCTCGCGGGGAGAAGGGGGAATGGCAGCCAGCGAAAAGACACTTCAGGAATGTAAACATAAAAATAGGAGCCATCCAGCCACGTTCTTGTGTCCCCCCCACACCCCCCCGCGGGGCTCGGGACAGCGTTCTGGGCTGGCGCGGTAGCGGGGGAAAAGGAGCACGGCAGCCCGAGACAGGGGGAGGAAGTTGTTACTATAACCGGGGTTTTAGACTGTAAACTTTGTTTCGCACGTGTAAAGTTTAATTTCGGTGCCGCCTGGGAGGCTGCGGTGGGAGACGCGGGGCGGCGCCTCGGGGGTGCCCCTGGGGCTCAGCCCCATCGTTTCTCGGCTAAAGGTGGGACCCCCCATCGCCCCTTTTGTCTGGGGTTCCCAAGGTCCCGCTCCCCAGCCCTGCAGCTGCTCCAGTTGCTGCAAATCGCGGCTGTATCGTCACTTTATCGAGACAAACTTAAAGCGTAGCTCTGCTCTGTCGTCCGATGGTGCGCCGTGTGTATTTTTTGTGCTTCGGTTAATAATCTGCAAACGGCTTAATGGCTCTGTAGTGCCAGAGGAATTGGTTTTCTCCATTTACTTCAGCAGGCCTGTGTGAGGCTGGTGTTCTGGCTGCTTTTTTTTTTTTTTTTTTCAATGCATTGACACGAGAGAAGAGGATTTAACTTGGCAGCCTGAACAAATGCTCTATCAAAGGTTTCCTAAGAGACAGTAGGAGTGCTGGGGTGATGAATGACCTGGGGTAGTTTTAGGGTGCTACCTATGCAAGCTTTCTTTTAAATATGAAATGGCCATTTAGGGCTCTGAATAAAACTGCTCGCATCAGAAAGGCGACAGGCTTATAAAATTTAAAAGGGCAAAAGCCCATTAATGCTGTGGCAAAGCTTTGGCTCCCAGCTCTGGTTGAGTAGTTCCAAGTGCCGTGAAGTGCCAAAGCTTTTAAGGAATCTTTAGCAACAGCTTCTCTCTCAAGCTGTGGGATGGACCTTGGCCTTGCACACTGGGAGTTTAATGGTGCAGCAGGGGAGGAAGGGCGAGGGCAGCAGGCAGGTGTGAGGGCACTGGAGGTAAACTAGGGGTGAAGCAAAATCAGGAGTGCAATAATAATAGTAATAAAAAAAAAGCTCTGTGCTGGAATGTGTGGCTAAAACGACTTACCGGTGGGAAGCTGTTCAGGTTACGATACTGGGGCAGTAACATGGCACAGTGGGTAACTCAAAAATATCACTAGCACCAGCAGAAAAGTTTCTACAAAAGAATGTAGCAAAGCTAAACACTTTTAGGAAATGAGTCCCTCTGATGAACAGTTGGTCGTGCATTCAGAGCTCCACTTCCTTCTCTTGGACTGGGAAAAATGTACTGTGGCATCAATCTTCTCTTGGCGGGGCCTGGTGCAGGTTTGTGAATGCCAGAAGACTCGCTCTGACCTTTTTCTGTTCCAAGCTGAGGATGTTGAAACACCAGCCATCAAACAAAAGGGACATTGAAAGCAAGATCTGCAATGGAGCACGTGTGACTTTGAGGCTGGCTGAGTGCATTTGGTGGCCGTTTTCCTCAGTTTGGGGTGGGGAGGAGTAGAAGGAAAAGGTCGCTTATTTTTGCAATGAGGCTATGGAAAACCTGACTTGAAATCCCCTAAATGTCCCATAGTCGAGTACTTTTTTTTTTTTTTAAGTGTTGCCTTGATTTCTGCTCTTTTTACATGTATATCTGTAATTGCTACATTGCAAGAGGAGGATTATTTTTCCCCATGGTTGCAAGGAGGACCAGGAATTTTGCAGAATCCACTATATTTTAAAAAAAAAAAAGAAGCTTAAAAAAAAAGTCTTTAGGATTATGTTTTAAAACAATAAAGAATTTCCTGGGATTGAATTGACAGATTGTGATTTTTATCTGCACAAGATAACGCTACCTCGAAAAGTGGTTGATTTCAAGATTATTCTGTAAATTGTAATTTAAATTTACTTTGTGCTTTCTGAATTTAAGAAGAACGCCTTTGGGACCAGTTGATCTAGGTATCTAACCTGCCAATTACATTCGTGTCAACATGGACAGATGTTTTTATTGTTTGCATTGTTTACAGTTCACAATACCTTAAATAAACCTTGATCATGATTAGAAACAATAATTGAGTCTGTGGCAAGGGATCAATGAAAACTTTGTTTCAGGAAAGAAGTGAGTTGCTGTGTATACGTACAGAGAATGTTTTGTGCTCTCTGAGATGAAATAAATCCGTGAACTTAGTATGGCGTACAATTCTGTTTTTAGATTATTTTAAGAAACCCACAAAAGATAATGGATCAGTTTTTGCAACATCTGAATGATTTTTCCTGTACAAGGAGTGGAAAGGCAAGGCTCTGTAGCATAATTCCATTCATAACTTTTCTTGGGAGTTGTTTGCCCTTTGCCCCAAATCTCTTCCACTTTTATGGGCTCCAAAGGTTTTCTGTGGGGGGAAAAAAAAAAGCCAAACCGGAGCCAACGCAACACCCCAAACCCTCGTGGATGGTAGTTACATCACTGATACTATAGTTGGAGACAATGTTGGCTGGTGTCTAGCAACTTGATGTTTGTACTAGCAGCCTGGAAAGCCTGGTTTCTCTCCTGAAAAGGAAGAAAAATAAATCTGGGAGAGGGAAAAAGAGTTGGAATTCCTTTTGCCTTCCCCAGTGTTGTTGATAGGTTTCAGAACAACAGGGAATCCAGCCTTTTTCCCGTCAGACAGAAGATAATGTGACTATGAGAAATGGAGGTAGTGGCTGGCCAGGAACTCGTGGTGCCTGCTGTGCTGCTCTGACAACGTGGGTGATCAAATGCTGCAGGAGGCGTGAGCTTGGCTTGTTATGGCTTCACCTGGGAAGCCTGTTTCTTATAAATAAGTAGGACTGCAGTTAATGCCTGTGGTAGCAACTTTGACCACTGTGCAATTGGCTAATTTGTTCGCTCCTAGTTACACCAATTTTTGTGAAATCCTATCCTGCATTACAGCAAAGTGGCAGGAATATTGCTGAAGAGTTTGTGTTGGTTTATGCTTGTTCCTGTCAGCTGCCTCTTGTGGGACAAGCAACACAAGCCCTCTTCATCCATTTAGGTGTGTTTTGTGGGAATACACAGTGAACAGCACATCAATATAAGAATCACCACAGACAGACCTCCTGCTCAGATACTGTATGTTTTCCTTACATTCAGTTCACATCTTCACTCCAAGTGTATGTAAGCCTTCCTGCTGGTGACAAGTTGAGGCTGTCAGTGGTATTAGAAATAATTCCTGCTTTAAAATGGTGTCTTTGGCGTAAAAGGTTGTTTTGCTGTATTGATTTCCTCCTCCCCCCTTCTTACTATGAAGCAGAAAATTCTTATGTAGCAATTTTCAATTCTTTACTTCCATTGGGTTTCATGTGATCATTAACATTCAGCTTGGCTAATGTTAGAATATTTTAAAGAGAATATAGGCTGCTAGGGAAATGTCCAGGCAATGAGTTGTAATGGATCTCCACAGCTAGACTGTTGGAGGCAGTAGTGTATTATGAGAGTAGGAGATGGCCTTGCACTTGTTACATGTTATTTTTGGTTCTAATAGTTTAAGATACACTGAAGTCTACATTGCCTGCAAAGGTGAAGTTTCCTGACTTCAGTATAGTGCCTCTGCCCTTCCCTTTATGGAGCAGGGCAGATTTCTGTGGGTATTAGGTATCCAGTAAAAAAAGCAAAGTTGTTCTTAGACAGACAAAATCACTTTCAACCTAATTTCTCCTGCAAGTGTCAATAGAAATTAAGTTACTCCACAGGGAATGACTCATTCTTTAAAAGAACTTGCCCTTCTGAAGGCTCACATAGGTGATCACTCATTCTGGAATACCTGTAGTTTCCTTCAGTTGCTTATACATTTTATTTCTGTAGCAGAGGACAGAGGAAGTAATTTTTACTCCTGTAGTGAATGGTGTAACATCCAAGAAATCCTTTCCAGTTGGTGATGGTTGATGCATTTTTAAATAAGGTTTAGGATCTAATGAAATATCTAAGCTTGAAAAGAGACTTCTGTCCTTTACACGGATAATTCTATAGATCAAGCTGGTTTGTACTTTGTTTAGTGTACTAACATTGGGGTAGTCACATACAGCCTCCCACAGTAACATTCTATTAACATAAATGTGGGAAGCATATTCTCTGGTTGGTAATCCAGGGTTTGTTTTGACTCTGCAGACCAGCTTTGACTTTATTCCCAAAGTGAAGCTGGAAGGCTCCTGGCTCAATACCAGGCAGGGGGAGGGAGGAAAAGAAATTGCTCAAAACCCATTGATATGCACAGTGCTACAAACCTGTGCAAATTTCAAAAAGTGTGAGTTTGTATTACCCCTGCTGCTCATTCTTAGTATATATAAGAGGTTTCTTATTAATTTTTTGTTGCTTATTTGTCCTGGCTTATGTCAGTGGATGGTGGGGACCTGATTTATAACTCATGTCCTCATGCTAAGACATCCTCCTTTCAGTCCTGTGAAACCTACCCAGGTGATTGTCTAGCTGCCTGATCTGTAGCCAGTTGTGTTATCCTCTTCCTGTAGGGCTAAATGCCAGTTTTTTGGTAGTCAGTATTGACTGTGGGCACAGAGGGTCTGTGGTTGCTGTATTTATTTCCAGGGAAAAGCAGCCCTGCTGTGGGCCTGACTTAAGAAAGGAGAACAACTCTTAACATATCAATAATACATATGTGTTGTCAAAGATAGCACGAGAATGAAAGCCACAGAAGTGTATGCAGCTGATAATGTCATGCCAAACCAGTAAGGAGATTGTTTGTTGTCTCTACTTGGTTTTCTTCAAATCTTACTTGTTCTCAACTCTTTGCCTGGTTACTGGTAAACTCATCTGGTGATTTAGTTTAGTAGTCAGCTCGGTCCAGATAGCATGAACTAGAGAATACTGACTGCTCGATCTAATGCACAGTTGTGGGGAAATTGCCTTGTTCATTTGGCAGCTCTGTGCTGCGAAATACTGTTTGCCATCTTTGCTGTTAGGTAAAAACATGTTTGAGCAGTAAGAAGAAAAAAGCAATATCTCAACAACAAGTTTGTGTTGTCCTTCGGATTCACATAGTTTTTCATTCCTTTGGGACTTCAGGGCTCCAATGACTGACTGGCTGGCACAGTGAACGGTGTCTGTCTTAGAGATTTCTAGATAGTCTCATAATTAATCAGAAAGCATAATTTATTGGGACTGCAGTGACATAGATATATGACAGAATAGTAGGGGCTTCAATTGCCCATTTAGTAGCAAAAACAGTTCCCTTGATGTGTATCTGCTTGTTTCTTGGCTACATTCCTGATTCCCTGTGAGAACAGTGGAGTCTTTTAGGCTGCTCTGAAATACACACCTCTGTATCTCCATCAGTAAATTCTGCAGTGCAGGTTTCTCTTCTTGTGTTTTTGAACACCCATTCCGAAAACAGATGAACTGATCTAATAGTGGTTTATTGTGTAAATAAGGGCTCCATGGGATGAGGGAGAAGTGCAGGACAGTGCCGAGGCTGACACTGTGGGGCAGTTGGTGCATGAAAAGGTTTGAAATGGGACTTCCCTGGAAATTGCCTCGTCTTACACTGACAAAGGGGGTTTTGGAGTCTACCTCGCCAAAAGCAGAAGTCATCATAAGCTTGTATGGTGTTTTTATGACTTTGATTTTGTGTGAAACTCAGACCCTTCCCCTGTGCTCTTCTCTTGACATGACTGTTTTCCAACAGCCGCCTGCTAGATGGGCATTCTCCAGCTCAGGGGTCACCATCTGGTCTTGGTTATTTTAGAGGTGTGAGGGGGGAAAAACCCACCACAAGAGAGTTGCATGGCAGGGTGGAGAGGCTTGAGCCCTGAGCTGCAAGACCTCCACCCCTCCAACTACAGCCACTTTCTTGAGGAAATTCATCAACTGCTGTCCCACTGTGTCTGTGTCCAGTTTGAACAGCACTTCTGTTAACCCAGCCCAAAGGTGGGGTTCCCCCACAGATAATGTGAAAATAAGAAATACCTTACATATCATTGCTTTCACATAAGCCTTAGTTTTCCTTAGTATTGCACATCTCTAAGATCTTGGCTGTTGTAAATGACAAAAAGAAGCCTTATAAACGTGAAAATTTTCTTAGAGAATGCATTTGCTTGAAATACGTTGCAAAATAAAAGTTCCTGCAGTTAAACTATTTTTGTCAATAAACACAGTTTTAAAACTATTACATATTTTTAAGTGAATGGAAGAGCCAGTTGATTATTTCCCCCTGTCCTGCCAAACTGTGCCAATCCTACCTCCTCCTAAAAAAAAAAAGGGAGCAAGAAAATGCTCTATAAAGCAGTTTTAGAGACTTTGTTGACACTGAATTCTTGGAAGAGCAGTTTGTTTATACATCTACCCATAGATGAAAGAGAGAAGAGTTTTATTACCCCGCAGGTTTGCAGGGGAAAAGAATGATATGGTTGTCAGGCACTCTACCTAGTCTCTTAGTGTCCTTCTTGTAAATTCTGAGTTTGTTTAATGCTTATAACTCTTTTCCCAGCAGTAGGATCATTGAAGTTAGAAGTTAACTTCTTTACAGCTGTTATACAGCTTATGCTTAGGTCTCCCTTACAGCAACCCAAGGCTTTCTCCAAGCCTTTTCAAATAAAGCTTCTCTTCTCGACTTAGCCCAGGTTGATACACTTTATATTTAATTAAACTTTTTTTTTTTTTTTTTAAACTGGAATTCTTGTTCTAAAGGATGTCAGGCGAGTGAACTGTCATCCTGTACATGCTTTTGTGATCCTGACTATCTGCACACTTGGTTCAGTCTGCTTTAGGTGCTTTACAAAACCACAAAACCTTATCTTTCTGTTTCACAGAAAACTAAGATGCTGAGTTGCAGTGGGCACTTATGTGCAGATGTGGATGGTAGTTCTGTGACTAAAAAGGCAAATTCAATGTGTGTCGTGCTGTCAAGGCTGTTTCTCTACAAACTAGTGTTCAAATGGGTCTCATTCACAAGTCTCTTTTTGATTCTGAGATATCCACTCTGATATGTCTCACCTGGTGAGACTTAAAGCAGCTATCACTCCTGCTTTTAGATGTTTGTTTCAGGAACTGTACTTGGGTCTTTGCTTGTTCTCTCAAGTGTGAGATTTCTCCAAAAATCTACATCACTGTTTTAAAAAGTATTGGGTTGCAATCCAGCTGGAGTTAGATACCATTAGAGATGAGAGCCTGCTAACTTTCCAAATGAATGCGTAGCTTTGGCTTTTGGCACTGTAATACTCTGACATCTCTCACATTAAAATCATAACAGTATTATGTAAGGAGAAGTTATTTTGGGTCACTAGCAGAGCCTTCTCAGACATCATTAAATCAGCCTTGCAAGTTAAAGCACTTGGGCTCCCATCTTCTTCCCGCAGCTTTTTGTATAAATATATAAGATGAGTGTGTGGGTGCTGTGTCCTTTCTCAGTCATTTGCCCTCTGCATTGCTGGCTCTGAACCTGCTTCTGCCACAGCAATTCATGTGGCTGTGGGGAGCCCTCACAGAAGAAGGGCTTATTCAGCACTGCTCAGCCCTGGCTTTCACTCCCCAATCCCAGCTACTCTGAGGTGGGAATGGAGGAAGGAGAAACTGGGGGGCTCTGTGATTCTGCTGCTCCAGACTCTGTGGCAACAGGCAGGCAGGACTTCTGTGGGAAGCTGGATACCCATCAGGGCTTTAAACTCCACTACACAAAGTCCCACCTCTGCAGCGGGCACTTGTTTATGTGTAACCCAGGAGTCACTGTTTCATTTGGCCTTGTTATTCTTTAGCAAAGGACAAGTGAAACACCAGCTGTTGGTGACCAGCAAGAGACAGAGTACAGAATGAATCCAGGGGAACCTTTGCAATGTTTGTTGATAACAAATACTTAAATGTGGTGTTTTGCAAACGTACAGTTTAGATATGAAAGATGCCCTACTTGGACTTGTGTGAGCATTATAAATGCTTCCTTTGGTGTCCAATCCTTGCATTCCAAGTGATCCTTGGGTATGAATTACACATAAAGGGATGGCCATTCGAAGGTAGCTTATACTTCAGAAGGAATCAGCAACAGGACAGAAGATAAATATTTTAAAACATCCAGATGAAATTGCCGTGTCCCTCCCAGTCTGTGGGGCAGGGAGAGCAGAGCTGCTGGATGGCAGTGTCGGTGGCCCTGGCTGGAGCTGTGCAGGTTGGGATAGTGGAAAGGCTCCCTGGGGCACAGAGCAGATGGTGCTCGGCGCTGCACAGCCTTGGGTGAGGCAGTGGTTCTTTCTGCAAAGGGCAGTGCTGAGGATGGTTAATGCTTCAGAGGTTTTTTGATTAAAATGGGTTCTGAAAATATTTGCAATCGTTTTTATTCTACCTGTATTCATGGCAGATTGTTCTTTTGTAAAGGAAACCAGTTGAAAAGCACCTGAGAGGTGTAGGGTCTGTAGGGAAGAGAAGGACAAGGTTGAGGTAGCGGCAACATCTGCTGCTGGAGGGTTCATAGTGGAGCTTTGAGGAACTGGCTGGGGAGAAACAAATGAATGCCTTAAATTCAGGATTGTGCTGCTTGTCTTATCCTTAAGCAAGGTTGTTTTATCCCCAGATAAATATCAAAAATACTGAAAATTTAGGATTTGTCTTGTCAATGTTTCTTTTGTTAACTAATTGGTACTTGGATCATATATTTTTAAGACTTTGGTGTGTTTCCTCTTAGCTACCCTAGAGCATAACTGCTCCCACAGAGTGGTGGTTGGCATGCTGCATTTAAGGCAGTGTTTTGTAACCTTTGGATATCTGCCTTTAGCTCTCTGTTGGGCTGTGGTGGGTCCTTTAAGCCCTGTGCCACTGGAGTGGTGCCACCCAAGACAGCTCGGAGCCTGTGCCCGGAGCTGGGAGCTCCAGGCAAATGCAGGTAAACACATGAACGAGCTGAAACGAGGATAAAGTCGTTGACAGTCAGGCTGCTATTGTGTGGTGCCCAGGCTGTGCCATGGTGACTAAGACGCTGTGATAGTTTCCTTATTGGCCACCATCTGTCTGCTCCTGGCTCTGCAGCTTCTTGGCTGGCACTCTGCCTTGGGAGAGGGACCAGTGCTGCCTGGGCACAGCACCCAGGGCAGGGAGTCTGGGCTGGCCAAGGAGGGAACGATGGATGCCCAGCAGCTTTCTGCTCAGAGGTGATACAATTGTTTAATCACTTTGGGAAAAAACCCCAAACTTCTGAGACAGCATTTTCAGTGCATCCTTAAAGGTTTTGCATCCTAAATGCCAGTATAAATCATTCAATGCATAAACTTTTTTGTAACACCTTTTGTGCAAAAAAAATCTGCTACTGATGCTTAATTTCAGAATATTAGTGTTTTGAAAATTTCAATGAAGCTTCACGTGTTCCTAGCAGTTTTATGGTGTCGTACAATTTGAAATTCAGATTTAAAAATGTGAATTTGGTCACCCAAAAAGAAAGAGCATGTCAGTGTGGAGTCTTACTCCTTTTTCTGAAATTGCAGCTGTAGCTCTCAGGATCTCTTTCTCAATAAAGAGAAATGTAAATCAAAAATACTTGTAGTGTTGCCAACATCTTGTCTTAGCAATATCCCAGCATATTAAATCATAAAATAAATAGTACATATCTCCTGCCATATGAAAAATAAAAATATATTTTAATGTATATATTTTCTCTAGTCATGCTCCTCGTCAGTGTTCATGAATTTATACCTTATTTTGCTGTAGAAACTGGCAGCCAACATTACCTGAAAAACTGTTTATACAAGAAATGAAATACTGGGGAGTCAAGCTCCCATTTTACCTGTTGGACCCAATTTAGGAATATTTTGTACTAAATGAAAGGTGACTACATATGCACCAACCTCTCTTTGCTTTCCTTCGTTGTTTGATAAGGCTAAACCCCCCAAAAAGGAACACTGAAGAAGCAGGGATTCTTTGGCAGTTGATCTATTTGTGTTTTTAACGTAGAATATTTTTAGCCTGAGATGCAAAAATATGTACTTTTGTATTGAAAGCGACTGTTGTTTCCTTTTATTTTAAACGCTGGATGAAAAACAAGATGTCAGACCTATTATAATGCAGCCCAGTGATTAACATATGTTGGTCTGCCTCTGCCAAGGATTTCTTATGAGTAATGCAAGTTGCACAAGTAGAGGAGTCAGGTGGTTTGTCAGTGAAGAATCATACACATGCTTGAGTGATCAGATCCTAGAGACACCATCTGAGGATGGAATGTATCTGTGTTTGAATTTAAGAACAATTATAGTTTAAATGATCTCTCAGCCGCCTTAAGTTTAAAAATATAGGTAAAGTCAGCTTTTTCATGGTGGTTTTTTTTTTTTCCTAATGAGACATATATGACCAATTCTGATCTATTTTCCTAATAAATGTTATGGGAAACAAATGGTATACTGCGGATTTAAATGACTAAAAAATTCCTGAACTCTGAAATTTGCTACAATTAGTTTTCTTTCTACAAGGAGATTCTATTCTTTAACCTGAAAGGAGACTCTTGCACACCAAGTCATGGTTTAATGTGGGCTCACAATTAGTGAGTGCATCTTCTGCATAACTCTTTCAATGTGACCCCATCATCTTGGCTGAAGGGACTGGAGCATGGGGATGTAATAGGATCAGTCAATATCTGCATATATTGTTAAGTATTAACAACTTACAAACACCAGAGTTTCTTTGGTAGTTTATCATCGTAGTGTAAAACCATAATTTTTTTCTACTTAGAGTTGTGTTTAATTTGTAGTTTATATTTTGACACTATCTGTTCAGCTATAAGTCAAGCTTGGTTGTGTCAGTGACAGCCTTCAGGCTACCTTTTGCTTGTAAATTCACAATTGTTTTTGCCTTGAGTGCCATTTTCAAGCTATGGAGTGTGGATAGTCTTGAATAAAAGAACTTTCAATATAGGAAGTGGATTTTGGTGCTTAGACTAATGGTTAGACTAATTTAAGATTGCCAGCCTTAAAATATTTAGCCATTAGAATGCAGGCATATCAAATAATTTTAAATAATAATAAACTTGAATTCTTTTGCAAAATCTGCCTTTAGTACCCTGTTTAGGGTTCATATTTTCAGGTTTCATCTTGGCTCACAAGCACTAGAAACTCGTTAAATGGACAGAGATGCTGTTATAATTGGTTCACTTAAGGAGCTGGAGCTTAGAGTACACAAGAAAGTACTGTTAGGCTTAACTCCAGGACTTGTTTCTCACTTTCTACTGCATTTTTATGCCATGTTAGGTCCAATTCACCTTTCTCAAAACAGGGTAGTGCTGTTGGTCCATGCTTAGTAACTACTGCCTGCCTGTTTTTCAGCTTTTTCATGGTGGTTTGGCTTCCAAAAAAGTTAAGACTGCAGTGGGTCAGAACCTTCTGATTTGCAAAATTTTAATGTCTAGAAAATGCCGAAAGTTAAGACAGTGAAATTTTTGGATGGAAATTTTTTTCCCTTTCCACTGTCATTATTCTAAACTGGGCAAATTCAGCAGCTTTTGAGGAGATGCTGGAAAACCTGACTAGTTTAAGGGGGAAATAACTGGCTGAGAAAAATACTTGGTGAGAAAGGTGTAGGTGCATTTACTGCCATAGAGATATTTTGGCCACAGAAAGTGAAATTGCTGAACTTGTGTTAATATTTATTGTGCATTCAAATACCCGTTGGAAGGCTTTGTGATCTATGGGTGCTATTTTTATCTTCATTTACAAATCAGCAGGTGTTCACAGGCCTGTCGGACATCCATCCTTTTGAGGCATTTATGAGTAAACGTTTCTGGCTGTCATAATTTTGGTTGGTCAAGTTCACATTAATTGCTGCACTCTGTGCAGTTGTTCTAACGTTTAAATACTGCCTGTGAGTAGGTTTGATTAAAATTACGTCTCTAGGTGCACACTAAATACCTTTGATACCTCACCTACAAACAACTGTAGAATTGTTGGTGAGAATGACAGCTGCAGGCAATAAACGAGGACAGTAATAGAAGTCTCAGTGCTGGAGAGAGCATCATAAATCATGAGGTGAGAGCAGCGTGTGTGCTGACAAATCGGTGAGCAGCTGCAAACAGCATTTTCCAGGTAAGAATTATTGCACTCGCTCCTGATAACTGCTCAGAAACCACCTCTTCCTTGTATGTGGGCGACTTTGCCCCTGCACAGGTACTCACAGCAGTGTAAGCTGTTGAGCTCTAGTATTGTGCCTGGGAATGGTGGTTTTTTTTTGTGGTGTAAGCTACATATTGTACATTGGACCTTGGTTTTCATCCAAGGTGTATTCAAGTGTGAGTTTTCCCTTTCAGGGAGGAAAATCCCCATGCTTATTGCAGCAGATGAGTTATTTGATTTAGTTTCCTCAGAGACTTTGGAGAAGTGTTCTTGACAGGTGGAGACAAGGAGATGTATTTGGCTGGTTTTAACAAGCTTGCTTTGTTGGCTCCTGCTGGGTGGAGTTTGGAGGAGGTACATATGCCTCTTCAAAAAATAAATGAAAAAAATAATACTGGAATGATGCTGCTTAAGTAAGGGGGGTGATAATCCAGTCACATAGAAAGCAGTCTTGCTCTTCTACTATAAGGGAGATGAAAACAATTTTAATGAAATAATGATGGGAAACAGATGGCAAAGAGCTAGCAACTAAAATATTTTTTGAACACTAGAAAATAAGTGTCAAACACATGTCCTATAATGTAATTATTGCTAAAAGCATAACATGTCAGAATATGTTTTAAAATGTTCAAATCTCTTTTTATACGTAATTCAACCCTAATCTCTTTGGTTTTGGTTCATAGACTTTAATCTTGATAAATTAATGTCTCAGAAGTTTTGATGACCAGAAGTTACTGCCAGTTTGCTTAGACAAGTGAATGTGACACCAATGCCCTGCTCCAGAAAGGTACTGCAGCTGGCAGACCTTCATAGCTTTAACATGCAGTCTTGCAAGACTACCCTTTTGAGTTCATACGCTCTGTTTGTTGTCCACGATGGGAGAAGTTGCTAACACACACAAGGGCATGCAGAGACTGCAGTGTGAGCAGGGCAGCCCCAGCTGTGGTGCTGGGTATCTGGCTCAGGTGTGAGAATCCCTTGGCTCTGGGTCTTGGGGAGCACAGCTCCAGAATGCAGTACTCTGGTGAATGCCAGTAGCCCTGACAGGCTCTGCCCCAGGGCTGCTGCAGGTGTGACTGTGGTGCCTGGCAGGGGTGTCCTGTCCCCACTGTGACAGTGCTACTTGAGCATCTGCAAGGAGTTCTTGCAGTTTTGCTACACTGTGCTTATGGTTAGAATGTAATTGTCTTTGTGTTGTACTTGAAACTGTTTACATAAATCATACTAATAAAGTGTTCACTAGAAATGGTCCTTTGAATAGAATCACTTAAATATTATTGTGTCCAAATTTACACCCCACCCCTTCCCCCCTACTGGGCAGCAGGATTTGGTCACTGAATTGAGAGAAGACTTTTGCATCTATTGGAATGTTTTTATTGTGACTGGTTGTGTTGTTTATTTGTTTGTTTTCTTGTTAAGGTTCATTTTCAGCTGACTTAGCTATGATTGATACCACTGCCTGGTTTCCGCATCAATGAAAGGTACATTAGGAACACCCCAGTTAAGCAGATGGAGGGCCAGGGCCTCCCTTTGAGCTCAGCTCAACAGGCTTCAGGCTGTGACACTTTTCTCAGATTTCAGGCACCTTGCCATTCCCCCTGAAAACATTTAGTATTTTCATGCACCTCAGAACAGTGCAACAAGCTGGTTTTCTAAAACCACTTTTTTTTTCCCCTATAGAATATTCTTCTGACATTAACAAGTACACAAGAGAAGCTATTTTTCTGAGGTTTTATATTTATGTAACATAGCCACTGTGTTCAGACACCTTTGTGTGTGTCTTTTTTCCCCTCTAAGTCCATTAAACTGAATGCCTCTTACCAGCCTCACCTGATTTAATCCTGAGCTTGCTGAAGCGCCATTCATTGGATGGTGGCATGGTGACTTTTGGAAAATAAGCTGGAGAAATGTGCAAGTGTGCAAGCTTTGGTGCTAGCAACATAGGGCTTTGACTGTGGTGTCCCTGGCATGGCCACATTTCTTCCCTTTCCCCCATCCTCTGTACTAGCAGGAGGATCAGAGGGGAAGGTTTGTGGGTGTGCTGGGTCCCATCTGTGCCTGTTCACTCTCTCTCAAAGGAATAGATAAATTGTGTCCTGGAGGTGGTGCTGACTGTGTGGCACTGACACAGGGCTAATGGGCATTAGGAAAGGTAGCGTGGCTTGGAAGCAAGAGCCCATCACTGCACTGTGGTGTGCGGCTTATATATGGGTCACCATCTTTTATGGCTTTCTTGATTCACTTCTCCTGGACAGGAATAAATGATGCCATTAATACTGAGGGGAGCTGTACCATGATGCCCAGGGTGAACATGCTTTTCTGTGAGAAAGGTGGACAGTCCCTCTTTCCATCCTGTGGTTTTTTGCTGTCAGGACTACTTAAGCCTCTTGGTTCCTTGCTGCATGTTATTCCCATCCTTATGCTGTCTTAGCATAAATATTTGTGCAGGTGCACAATGAATCAGACTGCTGAACTGATGAGGATGAAAACAAAAAAAACCCCTTTTGTGTTTCTTAGACGGTTTTTCCCTCGTCTGTTTCCCTGTGTGCCTGCACCAATCACCCATGAGCAGCACATGGGCAGCAGCAGAGGATTCAGAAGCAGAGCTGTGTGGCAGGCGTGGAGGCAGGAAGGATTGCTTTAACTGGCCCTCCTGCTTAGGAAAATAAGACAGATCCACAGCCTCACAATTAGCAGAAAATAATAAACCCAGCTTTTAAATAGATTGGATCAAGTGATTAAAACCACAATATTTTGATTTGCATAAACTTGTTTTCCTATTAGTACAAGAGCATCTGTTGCTGGGGGCAGGTAGATTCTCACTAAATTAAAACCTAAATTGCACGTAACCTTCCCCTACATCGGGCACCGCTCGTCGTGTGTTAGAGCAGCCTCTGGAACCAGTCAGGAGTCCTGAAAGCAAGACCCAAACAAAGGGAGCTTCGTTTTTGCAGGACCATGCCCATGCAGCCCTTTATCCCTTGTATGATCTTGGGAGGTTGGAGGCCTCTGCTATCTCCAGCTACATGCCCTGGAGAAGTGAAAAGATGCTGGAAGGGCTCAGTCTCCAGCTCGTCTTGGTTGAGGGTGCTGGGGGAGCATGATGGGGGCAAGGGCTACCCATCACACAGAGTTGTCCTCCTCAAGCCTTGTTCCTCCCCATGCTGCTTGGTGCGGTCCTGGGCGTGGGATGGGTAGTTTGGGATTGCTGGAGAACTCACAACTTTTAAAACGCCCTTGTATGTCCTTTGAGGTAGGAGGTGATGTGTGAACTGCCACTGAAACCAGCTGTGCTACCTCCTGCTGGTTAGTTCTTCCATTTTGGACCACGTGCCTTCAGATCTGAGGCTTCTATTTTGCAGAAGGTGACTCTGGTTTCCACAGACTAAAAGCCCTAATGCAGACCTTAGGAAACAATTTTTTTTCCCCTCCTTTGAACAACTTGTGTTTCAACTGAAAAGGATTATTTCCATTTCTGTCAAACCAGGTCATGGGAACTTTACACTGTACAGCTAGGGAGGAGGTATCATGGAGCTTGAAGCCTGTCCTCCCCTGTGGTTGGTGTGGCTACAGGATACTCCTGTCACACTTACCCCTGGCAGAAAAGGCGGCTGTGTATTGTCACAAAGCGTGTAGTAAGATCGAAAGCTAAAACCTGGAACTGCAGAGCCAAGCTCCAGTTTGCAGCCCTAAAGTATTCCTGCTAGCATCTGCTCTTCCCACCCTTCCTGGAGGGAGCCAGTAGCTGGTGGGCGACCTCCTGTTGGTGCCCGCATGGGGCAGGCGGTCCAGCGCAGGCGGCTCCTTTCCGGGAGCCGTGGCCTCCACCGAGGCCAGCTGGCAGCAGCCCCTGGCTCTGTGCCTCTCTTGCTCCCTGCTCAATTTTTGCAGCTTTAGAGCCTCGTTTGGGGGCTGAAGTGCCGCAGAAGAAGCTGTGCTAAAAGGGTGCTTTTTGCATGGTGTGCAGTCCTGCTGTGGTGGAAGGCCTGATTGGTGGCTGGAGCTCCTGGGCACCATGATAATAAAAATAACCCTTATTATTAAACGAAGCGTGTTGTCTAAATGCTAGTTGTGATTTTAAATTATTTTTTGTTATGTTTCTTAAAGACCATGGCATGCTGTGTTCCTTTGATCTGTATTTTTAGAGGTGTTCCATTGCTCCGAGCGCGGGGGCTGGAGCTCACGGATCAGACTGCAAGTGGCCATATCCCCTTGGGAGGGTGGAATAAGTCACTCTGGCTGGGCTGTGGGTGTAGATGAATTACATCTCTGGGGTGCCTCATGCTCCTATGGACTTAAATGTTCTCTCTGTTTATTTTGCATGGGTTAGTTATTAAGGGATGTTGTCACTCTTCATGCCTTACACAAATGAAGTGCCAGAGCCCCTGGTGAACAGAAATGCATAAACCACTCATCTTCGGGTATTGGAGAAAATTTCCCCAAATAAAAAAGCAAGTCAGAACCTTAAAATAGCCAGTATTTGTGTGCATTTTACTGCGGGCACTGTAAGGCATCTCAGTGAAGTATTCTGCTGGACCATTCATAATACTTGAAGTTAACAAGTACATACATACAGAGGTGACCTTGGTCTAGAACTTGTCCTGATGTTGTGAACAGATTTTGAGTAGATTGCTGTTTGGGGTGCCACACAGCATAAAGATTTTGATGAAGAAATTCATGTTCAAATTGGAATAGAGCTGATAGCTTCATACACAGATGTTTTGGTCATCAAACTTCTATTGTAAAATAGCTTTTAATAGCTCCAGTTAATTTTTAAATTTTTTTTTAGTCAAACTTATTGTCAGACCTCAGGAAAAAAATAAGAAGACATATGTTTGAAAACAGAAATTGTCAATACCTTCATGTCTCATGTAAATTTTTCTTTCCAAATTTTGTTTTTATTAGAAATAGAATTCTTGGAAAATGCTGATTTTTCTTAAGGCCAGTGATAAAGTAAAATGACTGAAACAGGTCTCTCTATTCCAGTGCATGCTATTTCTGAAAATTTGATATTTTCAAATAAGATGAAGTGAGACTTCCAAACATCTCCAAATTCACTGAAGTTTTTCAAGTTTATAGACTTTCTAAAAAACAAGGGCACAGATTAATTTTTGCAGGGGTTTTGGTTTTTCTTTTCGTGATTGGTTCTTTTAATTACATTCCAAATAAATTACCATAGTGAAATCTTTCTGTGTGTCAAGATATCAAGAATAACGTAGTGTAAGCCTCTGCCATTAATATTCATTGTGATATTTCATAACTGTATCTGTTGAGCAGTAGTGATTGAATTTAGAGAAATTGTATTGTTTAAAATCCTTTTCATTAATATATTAAACTCTCATAGCATATTATTGAAATCAGTTTGTACACAGACATTTGATTTTGCATCTCTAGCCTTACCCAAGTTAAGAGACTGCTTGCATCCATTAATGTCATGTTAGGGAAATTTGCACTCAAATTTGATGGGATGCTGTGTTCCAGTAACTGTAAGAACTGTACAGGTTTCAGAAATTATTGGTGAGACTTAAGTGCATTACAAATTTATAAAAAGTTATGGAAGATATTATTTTTACTGAAGTACAAAATAAATACTGGATTTTCTTTTAAAGAGAAAATGGTTTGGGGGGGGTTGACTGTTAATGAATCACTCTGCCAGGCTTAGTGGTTTTAAAGACAAAATGCATGCACCTAAAGCATTTAATATTTTTTTCTGTCCTGTTTCACTATCAATGACTTTACTCAAACAGAGGAACCAGGAAGATGAGCTGGTCTTTGGGAGGAAATAGTTAAAAGCAGTGAAGCCTAAGTGCTATTAAACATATAAACAAACCTCTAAAAGTAACGTTCATATTAACAACTTACTGGTTTTAAATGTTTCTTGTGACTGATGCCAAAGAAGGAAGAGGAGAGTATGCTGTTTAAACTGATTGAGCCTTGTTGCAATACTGGAAATTAAGCTGCATGCAGCAATATTTTTTTTTTCCTTTTTTTTTTCCTCATAGCTGTATGCTATGAGTTTATGGGGAGGATGAAGAGAAGGCTGAGCCCTGCTTCCTGGGAACCAAGAAGACAGTGCTGCTGCTCATACTCATAGAACTTCTTTTGTATATTTCCAGATTTTAAACGTGAATAAAACCTGGATTAAACTAGCAAAAGTTTTAGGGTTTTGTTTTGATTTTTTTGTTTTTAATCCTGAAGCTTTTTAAATGCCCCTGCCTGTAAAGGTCACAGGCTTATCTGTGTGCACACCACTGAGGCCACATGAGCTGCCTCATTACTAACTCCCATGTGAGTAACTCCAATGTAAGTTTTTGCAGGAAGAGAGCAAAACGGGTTTACAGCATCCCTTTAATGCACGCTCAAATTAATCTGCTTGAAGTTTCAGAATATGAACAGTTGAATATTCAAGTTTCAGTCTTGCTCTTCGACAGTGTTTTTGCAGAATGCTAACCACTTAAAAGTAGCTTGGGGTTTTATGTTTTGGATTTCCCCGTTGTTCCTCCTCTGGTAACAAGCCAGGCAACACAGGATAGGGATAATGCATGACACTGAGAAAGCAGCTGGCTTCTTTGACCCCAGCCACTCAAGAACCAGGTGATGTACTGAGCACAGGGGAGGGAAATCAAAGTCACAACCCTGTAAATATTATGTACATCGTTAAGGTTAGACATAAAAATGGTTTTTTAAACTTAGTCAAACTCCTTGCACATAAAAGAATGTATGTAAATATTTGTAGTCTGGAACCTATTTCAGGGTTTTAAAATATTTAAAGTCTTTTCAAAAATATTTTTTTTAAAAAAATACTGCAAGGCCTTATGCCGCAGTATTAAAGATGCGTTCAGAGAATGCAAAGCCAGCCACATGGGTAACTCCTTCCTGCAGCAGCAGGCAAGGTAACAGCTCACCGACCTGTGAGATGCTTTTGTCTATATGTTCAGGCTCTTTCTGGCAAGAGTTAAGTGCTCAGTTAGAGGGCAGGAGGCTTGGCTTTGGGTCACTGAACTCCAGGCTGTGGTTGTCTGATTCGGCTAATTCTTCCCCTCCAAACTTCTAAAGTAACTTTGAAAAGATTGTTTAGACTTCGTGGTGTCCCGGTAATAAAACAGGGTGGGCTGGTTTTGCGTGAATTGATTTGTGGTGAAGAGGAAAAAATCAGCACACAGGGTTAATTATGCAATCTTCCATCACTTGCCTGGACTTCCCTAATTGGTGTGCAGAAGCTACTTTTACAGTGCTACCGTAAAGTAAATAATTTGCAAGGTCCCTGGTAGTACAGAAGTGCAGCTACCTGGAACTGGGAAGGATTGCATTTTCATAGGCTTTTAAAATCTTAGCATGTATCAGTCTTTGTCTTGAGAGCTGTGTTTTTTTACTTATTTTATTAGCTCCTGGTGTGAAAGAAGTGATGTTATCCTAGCAACCTCCTTGTCTTCATTTGGCCTTCAGCGTTGTTCTGTGTGTGTGTGTGTATACGTATATATTTTCTTACTAGTGAGTGACTGAAAACATGTGCAAGCCAGCCATGTGCTGATGTTGCACTGACTCCAGCTCTCACCCACCCACCCACTTTCCTTCCTTCCTTCCTTGGAGAGCTGGCAAACAAATTACAGCCTCAACGTGTGTGCTGCTCAGGCAACGGCCCACTGGGGAAATGCATGGGGGAGAACATTTGGATGCCAGATCAGTGTCTCATTAGGCATTTCTTAGTGTATTTTACAAGTCTGCAGACAAACAGTAGTTAAGACTCAGATGGAGAAAAATTTATATGCTCCCTGCAGGAAAAGGGGGGAGGCTGGGGAGTCTGCTGGGGATTGCAGGGCAGTTGCTGCTGCACCCAGCAAGTCCCACATGGCTATGCAAAGATTCAGTAATGTGCCCTAAAAGCTGATGGGTGGGAGGGAGTCGGTGGCCCTCCTGATGACAGGTTTCAAAACGTCACATTAATTAATTGCTTTCTGCTTTGAGATAAGGTTCAACCGATCCTGCACAAAATGTTGGGGTAAAAGTGTGGTAGAGTGTGAAACTGGGCTGAATCCAGCCCAAACCTGCTCAATGAATGGTAATTTGCAAAGTCATGTGGCCGAATCAGATGACTTCCAATGTGTTTTTAAGTGAGGGTTAAAGGAAACATTAAGCTTATGTTTCCTTGTTGCTGTCATTGCTGTTTTACCGTATTAGAGTCTTAATGGTAATGTTTTCCTTTCTTTTTCACAAACAAGATGACCTTGGCAGTTAATGACCTGCTTACAGTCTTTGGCATGGCTCTGCCGGGGAGAGGGCATTCGTCATATTTATTCAGTAATTTCACATTGCGGAAGATGCTCGACACTGGCTGTGAGGAGGCAGTGAGTGAAGCAGTGCAAAGGGGGACACGTAGCATCTAGGAGAAGGAGGAGGGCTGGCCCCATTTCAGGGGAGAGCTTCCTCTCTCAGAAGGATCCAGACTGCAGGAAAGAGAATGCAGAAGCTGGGGGTGTGGGCTGATGTGGGGTAGGACTGCATGTGGACAGCAAACAGCCCAGCTGCCTGGCGCTGTGGAGGCAGGGAAGAGCAGCTGGTCCCTCCCCAGCACACTCGGGTGCGTTTGCCGGGCAGCTGGAGCTGAAAAGCTTTGCTTCAGCAGAGGAGAACTTGTCCCTCCAGCACCTGCAGGACTGGGCTGTGCAGACCCAGCCACAGGGGGCTGATGGTGGGGAGGGCACATGAGCCATCAGCCCTGCTGCTGCCTCCTCTGCCCTTCAGCAGATGTTTAAGTGGGGCTGTATGCCCTTCCTATATTAAAAAAGCCATGAATAAATGGTACCAGGGCTTCCTGACCCACATCTGGCTGGAGAAGTGCTGAGCGTGTTTGGTCTCCACATACTTGGTGCTGTGCTCTGGCCCCGTGTATTGCAGCCACGCTGCTGGAGCTGGAAACTTAATGAAGAAAACTAAAGCTCAAAACTCCTGGGTCTAAGTTTTGTGGAGTTGTTTTTTTTGTTTGTTTGTGGGCTGTTTATTTTTTTTTTTGTTTTTTTTTTTTTTTTTGTTTTTTGGTGTTTTTTTTTTTTTTTTTGTTTTTTGGTGTTTTTTTTTTTTTTTTTGTTTTTTGGTGTTTTTTTTTTTTTTTTTGTGAGGAGAGAGGGATAAAAAGTTGTCTTTTGTTTTGTTTTCAAATCTAGATTAACCATACACAGAAGTGTTACCTGTGAACTGCTGCGCTGGCAAGAGTAAGCTGGTGCTTTGGAAAGAATTTCTGACTTTGGAGCAAATAATTTGCTTTTTAAGTTGCTCTGTTGGTTTTTTTCATGTTTTTTTCCTGTGAGGAAGGCCTGGGTGGTGAAGGGCTCCTGTTGTGGGTGCTGCAGGCACTGAGGGGACAGTGGGGAGGCTGCCACCATATGAGCAGTAATTTTATTTACGTTGGGTCTCCTTTCAAACTGTCAGAGTGAATCTATTTTCCTCATCATTTCATAAATCATTATATAGGATTAGGCCTTTTACCATCTTTTAAGGATTCTGCAGTGATTTTAAGGACTCTCTCCCTCTCTGGCTCAGCCAAGCGATTCCTATTCTTGCTGGTATTCCTCGCTATTTGAATAATGCCGGGCCTGATTAGGAGGAAATGGTCTCTGGAAGGCAACCGACATTTTCAAAAGCGCTGTTCCACAAAGGAGACTTTGAACTGTGCTAAGGCTTTAAAAGTTAAATAATATTTTGAATGTTAGCGTTCTAATGTTTTCCTATTGTCATGGGAGACTTGGATCGAGTCCCAGGATTGTGGTTAACTTTGCCTCCAAGCTTAGGCCTTATTTATTACCACTGAGGAGATGAACTTAAGCTANCTGGGGGGAATAAATTTAACTTCTTCCCCCTTTTTTTTTTCCTTTTTTTTTTTTTTTTTTTTTTGTGTGTGTGCGTTAACTCTTAAAATTGAGACATCTTTTTAATTTTTTAAAAAAATTATGTTTATTTTAAAAAGGGCTTTAAGTTTGCTTATTTTTTTTAATGGAGGCCTGAGAGTGCCGGGGCCTGTGGCAGGGCTCTGGTGGCCTGGGCACCCCATGTCCCTCTGAGCTCTGTGGAGCGCGTGCGAGTGAAGGCAGTGGAGGCAATTAAAAAACAGTCATGAGGAAGGATCCTGAGGAGACAGAGCCATGAGAGGCGTGGGCAGCGGGGCTGGGCACTGTCCGGGGCTGGGCACTGTCCGGGGCTGGTCACTGTCCGGGCTGGGGGAGGCGGCAGGGCAGCCGTGCTGAAGGGCTGGGGCACTGTCCGGGGC
The DNA here is from genome assembly GCA_013397095.1 of Sterrhoptilus dennistouni. Lineage (NCBI taxonomy): Eukaryota > Metazoa > Chordata > Aves > Passeriformes > Zosteropidae > Sterrhoptilus > Sterrhoptilus dennistouni. The sequence goes on along the minus strand of VWZU01014071.1, from coordinate 1,232,160 downwards.
GGTCACTGTCCGGGCTGGGCCCTGTCCGGGTTGGGCACTGTCCAGGCTAGGGCACTGCCCGGGCTGGGACAGCTGGCAGACTGGCCTTGCTGTGGGGCTGGTCGCTGTCCGGGGCTGGTCACTGTCCGGGCTGAGCACTGTCCAGGCTGGGCACTGTCCGGGGCTGGTCACTGTCAGGCCTTGCTGTGGCCCTGGACTGTTTCAGCCCCGGTTGCGGACGGCCCTGCGTGTTCCCCTCCTGAAGGGAAACAGCGGAAAGGCCCCTTCCGACCCAAACCATTCCGCTCTAATGGGAAGCCTCAGCGAGGGCGGCCAAGGGGCCTCCGACGGGATGCAGCTTTAGGTTTGTGGCTCTCACAAATGAGTTCGTTTTCATACGGCAGCCTGCTGGAGCCACGGTTGAAGGAGTGGTTGCAATGGAACAAGATTGTTTTAGGAAATAAAGTTAATACCTTAAGGACGTTTGTGCGTTTCCAAAGCCCTCAGAAAGCTGCGTGAACTGTGATAATAAAATTTGCCGCGCGGGTCAAATCGTGGCCTTCGTTGTTAGGCATGGGTTTTTCCTGTCGTCATTCTCCCCTGGGGATTTATTTGGCATGAGGTATAATTTATTTGGCATCACGTAATCCGTGCACGGTAGTCATGAACCCTTGCTTTGAGGATGCGGGGTTCAGGGCTGCCGTGGGTCGGTGCAGCCTCCCAGGGCCCATCTTCCATTACTGTCTGCTTCCTGCCCATTCCCAGGAGCCTAATTATTAATATAATAATATGTAATAATGGCTTATCAGAGCAGATTACGTTAGTGTGACTTGCTTTTACAATAAGTCAGTGTATGTTAAAAGCGTTTGTTGGTTTAAGTTGAAAGCTGGATATGTTTTTCTGCTGAGTAAATGTTCCTTTCCAGCTTCCAAAAGGAAAGAAATCCCTTTATGTTTAGCAACATTCAGTATCTGCTAAAAGCAAAGAATGGTGGTTTTGTAGTTGCGTATTTTGGCCCAGGTGAAAAATATAATAAATGAAGCACAAGGCAGAGGAAAGAGAAGAACCTAATCAGATACTAAAGAGACTTCATGAATATTAAGCATTTTCCACTTAAGCAGTCTTTTTAATAATCTGAAACATTAATAGCAGTATGACTGCCTGCATCTACACCAGCTGTATAAGAGAGATAAAAGTCCCAGTTTAACGTGATTTTTATCAGCTTACTCATGCTAGTGTTCAACCTACAGAAGCTGTCACTTTGCATGGTGAAAAACAGCTTTCTAACAACAGTATGCACAAATAAACAGTGTAAGTTTGGTTCTTGATCTAGGAAATCATGGAGTGACTGATAGTTTAAATACTTAAGGGGTTTTGTTCCCTTCCTCCCTCCAAGGTATTCAACCTTACTGCCTAGAGTTGTACTTAGTGATTCAAGAATAAACCTGTAAATGCATGCTCAATGTTTTCTGGTAACTAATTATAAGAACTGTTTGTTCCCAAGTTAATGAATTCCCTATTAGTTTCCTGCATTCAGTTTGTTACATGTATTACAAAATAATTGCAATGTTTTGGGGTTTTCTTCACGTGTGTGTTTAAAGGTAAGCTGTTCCAGTAAAGTAAAAAAGTTTGGTTGTGACTGTCCTAACGGTCTGTGGGTATTTAAACATGTGCTTATTGCAGTCAGGAAGATACTTGGAAAGTTCTGCTTTCTCAAACCAGTTCTATCTTCCTGAGTGGTTTGCTTCTTCTTTTGGATACCTCAAAAGGTAATGCTAAGAAAGTATCTGCTGTACTTGATGCCAGATACAAGTATGGGTGAAAGTTTTATACATATGTGAGTGGATAATTAGGGAGCACTTTTAAAAAAACCAAAAACAAAGTAAAAGCTAAACAATAAAAAACCCAATACACACTAAATCTCCTGCTTTGGGCTTGTCTGTTCGATTTCCTGCTCAGAAGGGCTGGTCTACTCTGCCCCTTCCTCCGACATTTCAGCCTCTGTCTGGGAGCTGCTGAACTGTTTGTACTGAAGTGAACGAGGACCCATTTCATTTGCCCTTGGCTTTGCAGGCTGTGATCAGTAAGGTGTTAATCACAGCTGAACTGACCCTCTAGCAGGTGCGAGGTGGGCAGTGGCTCTATGTCTAAATTTGTGAATCTGAGCACAGTTAAGACTGATATCCATTTTAGGTGATCCCATAATTAATATAGGTAATGCTTATGTCCAGATATGTTTCTCTTTGCTTGAGGAGCAGAGCCTGGGAGAAGGATGCAGGCTGACTTTGTGACTGTTCCTCACAGATGAATGTGTTGCATGTCCTTTAAAGAGTGGACTGCAAGAAAATGAGAAAGAAAAATGGAACAAGCATTTTGTACCACTTACTTGTGCAAGGTCTGGGTTGTATTACACATCTGGAAGCAGCTTGCTACTCTCTGTGCATTTGCTAGTGATTAGCTTTTTTTTCTGTAGTGCTTCTAATTTGAGATCTTGCTATGGACTAAGGGGAGAGTTTCTATAGAAGCAGATATAGTACTTTCTTTTGTAGCAGGTTTTTTAAAGCACTTGTATTGATCCGTTTGAAGGTCTATCTCCTCTAATAACTCAAATTCATTTCTTACAAAACTCACCCTCACTGAATTGCTGTTGTCAAGTTAAAAAAGGTAAATGTGAAAGGATCTCATTCTACTTTGGCAGCAGTTCTTGTTTGTTCCATTTGATGTATTTCTCTTGTCACTGTGCTGCAGAACTTGTCTATCCAAGGAAGTGAGTAAACCACTGTTAATATAAGTGCTTAAAAATATTTTGTTCATGACCTTTGGAAAAGTTGAACCTAGGAGATTAAAAATAGAGAAGGAAAACTGTATTTCTCTCTTTCTTACCCCTCCGCTCCTCCCCCAGAGATATGGAACCTTGAAACTATGACAGCATTTATGTGTTCTCTCTCAAATTTAAAAAGTGACAGGAAACAGTCTCTGCTGGGTGTTGTAGCCAGGCTTGTAAAAGAACAAAAAAAATAACCCCAAAACAACAACAAAATAGTATATCTGGGTACTGCTGGAAACGAATGCTGGATATTTAACAGAGATCCTTTCCTAACTGACTCTGGAAATTTCAAGTTATTTATATATAAAATAAATTATATAATATATTATTTATTATGTATAATATATATAATATTTATTGTATAATATATACAATAACATATTTCTTCATTATTCAAAAAAGCCCCATAAGCTTGATTTCTTGTCTTGCATCTTTTAGTATCTGTGATTGTTATTTGTTTAAGTGAAGAAAGCTTTCTAGGATGAAAAGGACAGACTAAAGTGGGCTATTTGCTGCAAAGAAAATATGTTCTCTTTATGGTACCTGTGGAAACAATTTCAGTCTGTATGGAAATATCTTAAAAGTTATCTCTGCCTGCCCCCCTGCCTGCCACTGCCCTGGGGAATTTTTTTTGAATATCAAGAGCAGGGATTTAGAAGACTTTGAGAAAACCGCTTTTTTTGGGAGCTGATGACATCATGTGTCTGTTTGTAGCTTTCTTGGGCAAATCAGTGAATATTAGTGTTTATCATCCTGTTTATCACCCTGTAATGTGTAAGACCTTTTAGCTATGGACCAATAACTCATGGGTTACACAGTAGTGTCTGAGTGATTTGGAGCTCTCCTGGAGGGAGAATGGAGTGGCGTGAAGCTGTGGTAACCATCTTTCGCCCCAGCATTTTGTGCATCAGCTGTGTAGCATTTTTAGTTATTGCTAAAATTTGTGGTAGGAAGCTGCCTGAAATGAAATGTGAGGAACTCTGTATAATAATAAAATCAATTGGACTGTTTCCCCAGTAATTCTGGAGACTGATGCATCATTAATGTTGGTAATACAGTAGCTGTCAGATCACAAACTTCTCAATAAATGTGCAGCTGGCAGGCTTTGATGGAAATTGGAGGCAAGCAGAGAATGAGATTTAGGGCTTTGATATATGGGGTGTCAGCCATGTGATGAAGTTTTTATCAATTTCTGTCACTTCTGTCTCTTGTGTTCACTACATATGTGGTCTTCCTTGCAGTTTCTGGTGGTGACTGAAATGATAGCTGCACCTTTTTAATGTTTAGTAATAGAGATAGAGGTTATAAGAAGAGGCAAGTTCACTTTTGAATACATTGTTCTGTATATGGTGGCATCACTTCAGACATGTAATGCAGTGATCTCCTGTTATACAGTTAGTGATTTATTAGTCATTATAATAACTTCAGATGGAAACTGGAAGCAGAACTAATCATCAAGGAACTTGCCTGAACACAATAGGAAGGCAGTTGTTCAGTATCTTGATTAACTACTTTTACCAGGGAGGTATCAGGGGAACTGGATGAGTGGCTTTTCCAGTCCTTCTGACTTTTTTTTGTCATGTCTTTGTTTTAAACTGCTTGGTAAATTAGGAATTCTCTATATCCTCAGAATAACTCATTTGAAAGACTTCCTTGAACAGTTACTTGAAAAAAAAAATCAAATGGGGATGTTGCAAATTGCCGTCAACCCTGATTTAGATCAGAATTACATAAACAGCTGGAAAGTGACACAAATATCTGCAACATAAAGGAAAAATAAACCAACCGGTTTGCTAAGAGTAAATACTGATAAGGGCATTTGAATCTGAACACTTTGCACTTATGAGTTGCGAGGAACAAGTTTTCATTATGGGCTACACTGATTTATATGCTCACAAAGTTGGGATGTGAGTTTTTCTCTCTTCACACTCCTACAACAAAATGAGATTTCTAGAAGCACAAAACAGATTCTTGCCCATTGTAAGGATAAGTTTCTGACTGCATCACATTAGCAATAGCTTTGGGAGTCTGTGGGCCAAAGTTTGGTGAGAGAGTTGAAGGGTATATACTTTGAGCTGCTCTTGCAGGTGAGGGCATAACTCTTTGTACAGAGTTGTTGTTAATTTGTGATCTCAGCAAACTTTGGTGGAAACTGCTCTTCTTGTTTGGGTTTTTGACATGAACAAAGTGAGTGTGCAGATGGATAAACCTTGAAAGCATCATGATTTCTCCCTTGTTCTACTTCCACAGATTCTTACAGGCGGATGTAATTGGTACTTCTCCTGTGTGAAATCCCATGGAAATTATTAGTAATGTAACTCTGCATAAAATATATTACAGGAGTTTAGTTAAAAGAAATGCCCTTTAAAAATTTGATAGGCTGATTCTCTATGGGCAGATATCAGACTCAGAGGATTTTTTTTCAGCATAACCCCGTGTTTTTTCAGTAGTTTGGATTTGACTAATGCCTTATCCACACTCCTGCATTTGCTGCCATTTTAGATATATTTCTATGTGTTGCAGTCAACTAAGAAAAGTTTGAGCAAAAGTTTTTGGCTTATTTTTCCCCCTTGGGATTTTTTGTATCTGTACAAAACCAGTTTTTTATATTGCATATCTGCAGAAAAGTGTCAAGTGCGAAAGAATTGGAGCAAAATACTTTAATTTTTATCTCTTCTGTATTTTAAAATGAGTAATACACAGAGTAAAGAATTCTGAAACAGTATTTCCAGGGAAGATTTTAATTCTCATTGTAAGTAGTTCACTCAGTGTGTCTGTAACACCTCCCGACGTCCTAAACTTATCTGTTAATCTCTTGTCTGTTCCCCCTTTCCTTGGAGCCTTAGAACTGGAAGCTGTGTTTAGAAGGCAGGCTGCAATGCTTGCAAATACATGGGTGTGAGCAGCGTGCTGCTGCTCTTTTAAACACTATTGCTGGTTCTCATGTAGGTGCCTCCCCTTGTTCAGCTCATTGATAACTATCTATTTCCTTAATTCATGATAACCGTATGCATGCATAGAGGTGTCTATGTATATAGGGTTTCTATGTATATACTAGATATTGTTCCATGTATTAGGTACTTGATTTTCTTAAAATGATGCTGTCAGAGGCTTTTTTGGTATGTATGATTTTAATTATTTTTTTTTTAATGTGTGAGTTTTCAGGAATTAAAATTGAAGGGTTTTTTTTGGTGTTGAAAGCCAAGCTTGCCTTTTATGGGTTAGACAGTGTTTGTGTATGGATAGACAGCATTCATTTCAGCAAAAAGGCTCTGCATCTGGCTGGTAGGCTCATAGGCAGATGAAATCATGAGGAATAGCTGGTAATGTCAAGTAGAATACATGATAAAATTATTAAATTATGTAGCATTGTCTAATCTGCTCACACAGCTTTGCCTGTTACAAGTGACAAACTAATATGCCATCAGACTTGACAGCCCTCTTAGTTTATTGTAGACACTCGACACAAACTGTCGTTCATGTGCTCTAGGAGTGATGTGTTTCAGATAACAGGAAATACATTCCTCTGGCACCTTATAAAACCGTAGAGTTAGCTGAGTGTTAGGTGAAAGAAAGCATGGAGTCCAGTTCATAATAACAAATTCAGCTTAGACTGAGTGCATGTGCTTGTCCACTTGCTTTTCTTTTGTAGGAGTTTGTGAAACCATTCTTTTAAAGTTAGTGATTTTGTTAGAAGATAAGCAGAAAGATATTGCATGCAGTCTGCTGTATAGAGATGTGGAGCCAGAGTATGTGAAGTTATAGCTCTGCATGTCATGAAAATTTCAGTGGAGTTAAAATCTGTCAGTCAAATTTCTGGCCTGAGTAATACTTCAAGTCGATGTTTTCATGGGGTTCAGGGCATGCCAGAGCAGCAAACAGGAGCTCAGGTTTCAAATCCCTGCTGTAATGGTTATAGGTTTCAGTTTCTCAGTGCGTGATACTGAGGAAAATTTGCAAATGACACCAAGCTGGTGAGGGAGTGTTGATCTGCTGGACGGGAAGGTCGGCTCTGCAGAGGTTCCTCAACAGGCTGGAAGGATGGGCTGAATACAATGATATGAGGTTTAACAAGACCAGGTGGTGAGTCCTGCGCTTTGGCCATAACAACCCCCTGCGTGCTACAGGCTGGGGCAGGGCAGCTGGACAGTGGCCAGGAAGAAAGGGACCAGGGGTACTGATTAATGGCAGGCTGAATGTGAGCCAGCAGGGTGCCCACTTGACCACTGGCCAATGCCATCCTGGCCTGGATCATCGATAATAGTATGGCCAGCAGGACCAGGTAAGGGATCATCCATCCCCCTGTGCTTGGCACTGGTGAGGCCACACCTCAAGTGCTGTGTCCAGTTCTGGGCCTCTCAGTTTAGGAAGGATGTTGAGCTGCTGGAATGTGTCCAGAGAAGGGCAGCAAGGCTGGTGAAGGCTCTAGAACACAAGCACTATGAGGAGCAGCTGAGGGTTGTTTAGCGTGGAGATGAGGAGATTCAGGGGAGACCTTATTAGTCTATACACCCACCTGAAAGGAGTTGCAGCCAGCTGGGAATTGGTCTCTTCTCCCAGGCAACCAATGGCAGGACAAGAGGACACAGTTTTAAGCTGCACCAGGGGAGGTTAAGTTGGAAATCAGGAAGAATTTCTTCACAGAAAATGTGGTCAGACATTAGAATGAGCTGCCCAGGGAAGTGGTGGAGTCACCATCCCTGGTGGTGTTCAAGAAAAGGCTGGATGTGGCACTCGGTGCCACGGTCTGGTTGACAAGGTGGTGTTCACAGATTGGATTTGAGGATCTCAGAGGTCTTTTCCAGCCTAACTGATTCTGTGATTCTTTGAGTTGAACATCATCCCTTTGAGGTAGGTCTAATGAGGGGTGATGTACAACATATATCTCTACTGCCTTGGCCTGTGTTCATTTGTCTGGTTTCTTCTATCCATTTTCTTATACATCTGGCTTCCTTTCTGGAAATACTGAATGTGGTGCCAAGCCTTGTGATGGTTTTGGACTGATTAACATGTGCTTGATCAGCTGGCTTGCACCAGTCACATCTTGGAAAGAAGCCTCTCTTGAGAGGCAAAGTGGTTTGTGACTGCACTTACCCACTGCTACACTGAGATAGTACCAATCAGTTGAGAACATCTTTACATCTTAAAATGTACCCAAGTCATATGGCTCAGACTAGAGTAAATTTGAAGCTGCTTTTAAAGTAGGTGCTGTTGATGGAAGATGAGAGTATGTAATGGGAGTATGAAATTCCCTGTTTCTGTGGGTTCAATGCGTTCACTATCAGTGAGACAGCCCCAACAAATAGACCCATCATGTCAAGAAAACCAAACTTGTTCCAGTAGAACATATATTTCATCCTCTTTTAATCTGTCTGTGCTATTCTGTGGGCTGCAATTGATTTGAACCCAGGTATAAGAATAAAGAGGATCTCTGTTCTATTTTACTTGTAGTTGTCAAGTGCAGCATCTAAGAAAATCAGCTAGAGTGAACAATTTTGAGTTGATATATATTTCTCTCTCTGTCTTAAGGTCAAAGGACAACCTGATATAGAATTTTGGAAGGGAAGAATTTTCGTCCCTAATTCTCCTTTGGGAAGAAAACTTCTATCCCTTGAATCAATTGAGCTGCATTATTTTCACGTTTGCTTTCTGGAGCATTGTCACAAGATCTGATATTTGAAATTTCTCCATAGTACTGTATTCATAATAAAATTTTGCCAAAAGTGCTGATCCAGATTAGCAAGAACATGACACATCCGTGAAGTATCCGACATGATAAAAACTAGTTTGAACACATAGGATTAGAGCCTTTAAGATTCCAAATTAATTAGAGACTGAATTAGCCTTGAATTACAAGCGATTTTCACATCCTTTTTTTTGAGATTGAAAGACAAAGTAGTAACAAGCAAAGAGATAGAGTTTTTGAAAGTTCAGATTTCTCCAAGAAGAAAAATGGCTAGAATAAGCTGAAGTTGCCTTTGTCTTGTTTCTCTTTGAAAATACATCATGTAATTATTGCTCTTGAAACTTAGCTTTAGTTTTCTCTATGTATTACAGGAATGAAAAATACTATTGAACTATAATTGCTGATGAGCAGAAGATAACACTTATTTGTCTAAATTGTTTCATTGAGCTTACTGACACTGCACAATAATGGTCTTGTCCTCAAGCCACTGTGTGCCACTGTGCACTATATTTACCAATAAGAATCATCTACACAGTGTATTTTTAGATGTCTTGAGGCATGCATTCAGGGTGTGTCAGTTACAGGCTTCAGAATTGGGTAAAAGTTTATTAGTTATACCTTTAATACGATTTACTGTGATACGAAATGAGTAAAGCTTATCCTAAAATTGCTTAGAATAATTTAGGTGGTTGATTGGATTTGTTTCTTGTGGAAGAAACTTCTCACAGATTGCAGTCTTTGTGTTGGGCAGGAAGAGCAAAATGAGTATTGTCTTAGAGCCATTTGCTTTGAGGTAAATCCTCACTATCACGTCTTCAGGGGAAGTGTGTTCTTCCCTTCTAAAGTATTTGTGTGTTAAATCAATAGGGGTACTTGGTGAGTGTTGATGGTAACCTCTAAAAAGAGGGGGCAGAGTGTTTTGTACTCTAAAATCTAAGTATGTAGAAAGAGCTAGAGTATATTCAAGTTTGTTTTGTGTGACTGTTAATTCGGCCAGTTTTGAGTTAAATTTTCAGTCTGTTTGAGCTTAAGTTCAGTCAAGCACATGTTAAATTTGTCCTTACTCAGAAAAGTGCTTACATTGACCATATGCTTAAATATTGTCAGCTGCTGAATTAAAGTCTGAAAAACCTCAGGTGTTCTGCTGGCTTGCTTTTATCGCCGTCTCTGTACCTCCTAACAGGAAGTGGGTGTAGGAATATCTTTGGCAGCATAAGAATTTTAGGAGTAGAGCAGGAATTTGTAAATGTATCATGCTGTCTCATTTTGGGCTTGAGGGAAACCAGTGAACTTGGTCTGTGGCTCTACATTCCTCATGTAGTGGCATAACTGATGGTGAAAATGTCAGAGCACGGTACAATTTAATATTGAAGTTTTAGGAAGCCCTATGAAAAATCTGTTCTTTCTTTCTAATTTGCTGTATTTTTTCTCAAATATTTTCCCAACTGTATTTTTGGAAGATCCAAAGGTTTACATTGTAATTGGAAGTTCTTTTCGAATTTGTTGCATTTCTAAAAGCATAGAGTGCATTTTACACTGCAAATGCTTTGTTTTCCTCTGGTTTGTGCAAGTTCTACTTGTTAGTAATAACTTACTATTCATATTTTTAACTTGACACAGTTTTACCTTGAAGCTTGAGAGAAAAGAAAGGAAGCTAGAATATTAATTTCATTAGCTTAGCCAAATATAAGATTAAGGTACAGAAAGTACAAACAGCTGCTGACTATGACAAGGGGAGCTTGGTATATGTTGTTGTTTTGATATTAAAATTAAAAAAAATGTTGATGAATATCTTGTGTAAGATTAATATCTTGTGTAAGATTAATATAACTTGTAACTAGGCTTGAGATTTATGTCAAATAAATATTGATGGTTTGTAACTGAGTTTGCTGTGCAGATAAATGCCATCTGACTATTATTGTCAAGCTTGTTTTAACCTTCAGAGATAAGTATTTTTGAGAGAAGCATACTGCAAAAGCTCTCTGGCAAAAAGTCAAGAATTGAAATCTGGTGCTTGAAAAGGATGGATGGTATGGGGGAGGTTATTTGTTTGAGTTGGGGTTTTNAATTATTTAGCTGTTCCACGCAGCAAAGCATTTCAGATTGAAACGAATGCTTGGTTTTTCAGCTGTCCCTTAATTTCAGGGTATACCATTGTAGCAAAACACTTTCCTGGATTCTTTATCCAGAGTAACCTGAAATCATACATAGTCATTCTGTTTGCATAAGCCAGCTTTCTCTTTTGGGACTCACAACCTGCTCACTAGTGCTCAAGTGCTGTACCATGAGATTCACAGAAGTTTCTGCGAGAGCTTAAAATTATTTTGAAAAATATTCTTTAATATGTTACAATGCTCGCTTAAATTTAGGGACAAAGGTCCATATTAAACAGTGTGCAGGGATCACACAGGTGATAAACAAGGAAGTTTATTCTGAAGCACCTTTCTTTGTCCTGCGAGATCTGCTGCTACGGTTTTCTACCTTCCTTAGCCCTGATTCAGTAAAATGATTTTAAGGGTCTGCTTTCAGGAAAATCTAAAAAGCAGTGGAGGTTACCTGAGTCATGGGTTGTGTGGTTGAAAGGTTGAAATATCTTCAAGGAAGTCATAGTTGTTTGATAGGTTATGGAATACTGTGAGTTAAGGTCTTCATAAAATGAACGTGTAACCTGGTTTCATTCAATGGTAACTCACCTTTTTCAGAAAGTGTTTTTAGATTTGCCCATTAGATTAACATTTAAGTGTCTGTGTACTCAACTATGTCACCAGAGTTTCCTTTTGTGGAAAAGAAAACTCATTTGCATCACCAGGTACTAAAGTGTTTTTAATAAAAGCATTTCTCAGGAATGTAAAGTTTTGATCATTTGAAGGCAAAATGCTTTACACTAAGAGTGAGGAGATATTAGAATTGGAGAAGCATGATATAGGTTCCAAGTACTTATTAGGTTTACATTTTCAAAATTATAAGTTCTGAAATCAGTGTTTCAGGTTACTAGTCCAGTTACCTTTTGACTTTGCTCATTTTTCTGGTTGTGTGGCTGTGGAGAAGCTGAGCTTTGTTTTTTTAGCGTTCTTGCAGAAAGATGCTTATAGTGTTATGAGCTTTTCTTTGTCATATGTGAGGATCTTAGATTAAAAAGGTTAAACAACTGATCTCTGTGTCAATTTTTTGTTGTTTCCTTTTAGTGGAAGGGAAGGACCCAGGAGTTGCAAGAAAGAATCCATTTCCTTTATTCTAACTGACCTAATGTTTGCAGAACCTGGTTAGGAACTCTTGATTGCTATAATTACGTACAATAACAAAACTAAAGTCCTTTGGAGAAACCCAAGGCAATTTCCAGTGGTGTTTGTGGATGGATTAATTATTTTAATACATTTGGAGTAATGCCTCCTAGCTCTTTTATTTTCCCCCCTTCAGCATTACAGTAAACAGAAAACTTTCCTTGCAAAGGACTTAATTGGCTGTAATTTGTTGGCTAGATAGAAGCTGTCAGGAAATGGACAACACAGCTCTGTTGGATACAAGTTCTGCATGGTTTTGAGTTATTTAGGCATTTTGGGCTTTCTCCCAGGGTGTTACTGAAGTTTCAGCTTCTGAAAATTTGATCAAGGACCATCTTGTATCTGACTTCAAAATAATATTAGTAATAAAAAGGGTGGAGCAAGACCAGTGCTCCTAGGGGATTGAAAACAGTTTTAACTGTGTGATCCTTGAGAGAGCTCCTGTGCTTCCTCTCCACAGCTGGAGTTGCAGGGAGGAGAGGTAGTGTATGGGGCCTCAAAACTGATGGATTAATGAACAGCTGTTAGCATTTGGGGGGCTGGGAGCTGGCATAAATTAAAAGTGCTGTTGACTTGCTATTACTAAGTTATTACTTCAAGAAATTTCCTTTGCAAGTTCCCCTTTTTCTTGTGTCTCCGTTCAAGAACAAAAACTTAAATTGCTGATAACTCATTTACTCAATGCAGTGATTTTACAGACATTGGTATTGTTAGAATGAGTGAAAAGACCCTTTTTCTTCATTAATTTATTTCAACCATTGGAGCCAACATACTGGAATATGCATACACTCAGGGTCACTGTATTTATAATGTGATAACACCTGTTACATCTTATTAAATCAATCCATTTCTGTGCTTTACACCACTGTTTGGGTTATTTAGCCTATAGTCTTTGAACCTTGGATTTTGTGGTTGAAGTCCTTAAGAAATGGCCAAATACAAAGCTAAAACACGAAAAAATAACAACTGTGTGATAATAAAAATGAGCTGATGGCAGTAGGAGGGAGGATGCCAGCTTGAAGCAGTGTGTCTCATCAGCAATTTGAATACTCTCCTAAATAAGGTCATTTTAAGGTAAAAGTAAAAAAAAAAATAGTAAAAAAAAAAATGCTCTGCTAGAACTGGAGGCTGAGGACCTATGGGACATTAAAAAAAAAAAAGTTAAAGCCTAGGTATCAGCAAAATTTGTCTTGTGTGTGTAAACATAGAAACAAAACTTTTGACTTCATTGACCACAGAATTAGTGTAGCTCCATAAAGCAGATTGGCAATGTCATGTCAGTTTTTGGAAGAAAAAGCTGCCTGAGTTTAGTAGGCTCCAGTTTAACCTTTTATCCATTTTAGTTACCTGCAAAGTCTGCTTGTTTGAACCCCCCAAGCAAAACTATATCCACGTTTGCCACAATGTTCTTGTGCCATTCAAGCAAGTCTGTGCAAGTCCTTGCAACTCTGCTCTTTTGCCAGAGTTTTGGTTGTAGTTCAGATAATTGCACAGTAAACTCAAACTCTGAATGTGTGAACCCATTTGTACCTTCAAAAAAAAAAAAAGAAAAGCTGGTATAACCCAAATTTGGCACAGCTCCAGTCATTACCTCCTGCTCATCAGCTCTAACCTGTGTATAGCAGCTCCTTCCCTATCTTCTCATGAGGTTAAACTTGTCTCATCAGGGGAATGTGTTGGCATTTGAGATCAGAAAGCTTCCAGAGACTTCTTTGGCAGAGCTGCTGGCATGAAAAGGCTCATGGTCTGTGTCTAGAGGGCAGCCAGTTTAAATGTGGGTACAGGGATTGAAACTGCTTTGTTTGCATTTTTTCCATCATTGCTGATCTAGAAGTTAATTTATTTGGTGTTTTGGGAAGATAAAGCTGATGGGAGAATGGGCTCTGTGCAGAAAAGGGTCATGAAAAGGCTGAGGACGTGCATGGATGGCTTTGACAAAAGGGCCAAAGTGGAGACAAGCTGCTGTTGTGAGACAGCAGCAGTTGCACTTGTGGAAGCAAACACAGCCTTCCCAGCACTTGTGAGTGGTGAATAAAGCTAAAGAGCTGGAGAGTGGGGCTGCCTTCCGAGAAATGATTGGCAGGGCTGGAAGATAACTCATTACAGAATCAGCAGAAGACTGGGAAACATTCGTTTATGCCAATTCAAATTGCTCTGGTCTCTAGAGACTTGGCAGTGTGATTCACTACTATGAAATATTCAGGTTTTAATCATCATTGCCTAGTGCAAAAACTGTAACTTGGTCATTTCTAAAATGTTATGCTTTTATTCTGCATAAACAAGTGTGAATTTATATAGCAAATGCATGTAAATAGGTACAAAGAATACCTATATATCAAACTTCTAAAAACATGGATGTATCTATAATGTATACACATTTATATTTACTTGTCTGCACTCTTAAAAGGGCTGTGGAAAAAATTATTTTTCTACTGGGAACAATTTGTCTGTTTTGGTGAAGGAAGAGTAGGGCACAGAACTGAGCATTGGGTGCTGGCAGATTATTAGTGGCACAGTACAGAGCATTTAACATCTGGTCATATATTTTTTCACAGGAACTTAAATACATGTCTGAATTGTTCTTAAAGCTTTACTTAAAATACAAAAATCCAGGTTTTGCCAGTGTGTCAAACTCTGCTGAGTCTGAAGGTGAATTTCTGGGAAAGCTGGTACTTTTATTTCAGATTTGCCCAGCTGTTCCTCATTGCCAGACTTATTGCTGCAGATCAGCCCACAGCTACAAGTCACTCCTTTTCTTCAGCTGTTTTCTAGGAATCCCAAACCCTAGTACTTTTCCTTCTGATTCTGGCTACTCTTACAGCTTGAGGTCATTTTGCTTCCTGTTATCCAAGCAAGCTGTCCCCTGATAAACACAGACAAGCCATTCTGTTCTACCAGATCGTTGCATTGTCCGCTTTCTGCCCTGTCCTCCAAGTGTGTGGCACTCCTGGAAACAAACAATGTGTTCCCAACTCTTCCCCCTCCACCTAGTCCACATGGCTTGCCTGCCAATTTCTTCTCTTTGAATGTAGGTTGGGTCATTTTCATACAGCTATGCCAAGGATTACTGAGTAATTGCAGTGGGATTTGGAATGACCGTATAATGGGAGGGAAAACAGATTTGTGTACTTTCTGCTTTTTAAAGCCAGATGAGCAAGGGCTCACAGGTTTGTTAAAACACAACTTGAATACTGGGCCTTAACAGCTGCCAAAGGCCCTCTGGTTTGCTTGATGATCTGAAGGCTTCTGTTTTAATGTGCTATCAAAGGAAATAGAAGTGCATGAAACGTGGGCTTTAACTGAACAGAAGGGGCATTTGAAAACCTAGCCTAAATCCCTTTTGTGAGGGTTTTTTGTTTGGGTGGCTTTTGTTTGTTTGTTTTGTTTTCCTAAGGACCCAAAGGTGCTAGGTTGTTTTATAAGTTCTTATTTAGGTTTTGACACTCAGCTTTCCCCATGCATACTGTCACAGCTATGGCTCTTAATAATTCCTCCTGAAATATATTAATAATAGGAAAAAGCAAAATTCCTGGTGTAATTAATGCAGAAATTGTGTGTGTGAAGGTGGCTTGTGTTTTGCTCTAAAATGTGTTGTTCTTATTCCCTGGTCCCCGGTGCACATTTTAAAGTTTTTTCCTATACAACTGAAGTGCAAAGTAATAAATAGATGATATTAGACCCTATGTATGTATGTATGTATGTATTTTTCTTCTCAGAATGTAATTGAAAAGGTGAGCCTTTGTGTTTTGGCATTTGGAAAGAAGCATGGGGTATATTTTGAACCCCAGATAAAATTCATTTTTCAAAAATTGCCGTGGCTGAGGTGTCTGTGTTGGACCATAAGGCCCCAGAGCCCTGCTTGCTGTAGCAGGAAGGATTCAGATTCTGTCCTTTAGCTTGCTGATTAATATTGATTGCTGAAGGAATTGGCCACTTGACTAGATGCTGAATCAAATAA
Organism: Sterrhoptilus dennistouni; assembly: GCA_013397095.1. Lineage (NCBI taxonomy): Eukaryota > Metazoa > Chordata > Aves > Passeriformes > Zosteropidae > Sterrhoptilus > Sterrhoptilus dennistouni. Next base: position 1,216,429 of record VWZU01014071.1, on the reverse strand, counting down.
TCCCCTCAGTTCTTGCTTTGCAAATCCATTGTCATGGAACAAGTTGCTGAGAAGCTTTGCATGCAGTGTGATGGGAAATTCTCTCACTGTCCAACTGGTAAAAATTGCACCTTTTCTCTGCTTCTTAACATTCTATTGACAAGTGATATTTGTGCATAAATTTGAGTAATAGTTTGTAGTTACATCTAATAGAATAACAAGAAAAGGCCAGCTTTTGATACATCTAAGTGTTACACAGTGTGATTGGGCCTTATAAATCACAATAGGTAGTGTTGAAAAATTTCCCCACCTCTTTCTATCCAAATATTCTCTACTGACTCTGCTCTTGACACACAGCATAAACAGAGGCCCTGTAGCTAATGAAGCTTTTAAATTTTGTGTTCTAAACTGGTCTCCAAGATGTTGGTGACAAACCCATCAACTGTTTCTGTCCCACCCGCTCAGAACCTTTGCGGTGGTGTGGGATGCTGCATGACAAATACATAGGGATGCTGGCTGGGGAAGCAGGGAACGGGTGGTACCATTGAAAATAGCCAGGATTTTGTGTGCAAGTTTCAGGGAAATGCAATGGTTCTGGTCTGTGTTACTAGTTGTTACACTCCTGATGGGTGAAAGTGCAGATCAACCAAGTGGGAGATGCAAGATCAACCACGTACACCTTGTTTTTGTTGACTGGCTTGTACAAAGCCCAGGGAAGTTGAGTGATTCCCACCTTGGTGCTGTTTGCAGACTTGGAGCCTCTGGCTGAAAGATGGTTGGTTACCTGTTGGTCATTTTGGGGTCTGGCTGCTCTGTCAGTTACTTCTTTCCTCAATCCTGAATGTCCTCTCTTGACTACTCCATTTTTGCAGTTATTGTTCACAGAAGAAATTCAGCTGAAGCCTTCTTACAGGAATTCTTGTTCTGTGATTCACATTAGCTATAACTGCAATTATTATGAAAATGCTTTCTTTAGTTAATAACTTCAGATAACCAGTTAGTAAATACTTCTTGCTCAACTTCTATTTGAAAGTATTCCAGATTTTTTGATGAGAGGAGGAAAGAATTCATACAGGAAATACGAACTATGGAAGCGCCTCAGATCCTGGATCACGAGGAATATATAGTATTAGGTCATGAATTGTATCATACTGTATCAAGCATCCATATACTGCAGCTATACTTTTGTTTTAGGAACATCAGAATTGTTCACAATAAGAGTTTCATTCAGGAGATTATCCTTATAAAGAGTCCTTTGGAGACGGTTGTTTTGCCCCTCTGCTTTGGTTGCTGATTAAATTCTTGAGACTGAATTTCTTGTAATGAGAAATTAGCTCTTGGATGAATTTCCAGAGGAAAAGTATTGACTAAGGGCTATTTGTGACCATTTGAGCTTCCGGACAAGGAAATGTGCTAGAGGCAGAAAATAGAGCCTGCTATAGTTAAAGATTTTGAAAAATTTTGAAATTTGAAATTTTTTTGAAATTTTGAAAAATCTTTTGAAAATTACTGAAATTACTTTCTCAGAAAGGGTGGCAAGTTAGTACCCACCACTAATGCTCTGTTACCTTCCTCATGCCCACTCTGTGCTGGTTCAGGGAGGAGTAGATGACCAAGCACTTGAAGCAGAACTGGTTGTCTTTTGATGATTTTGCAAGCCTAGAGCTAATGCCTTTGGTTGAAAGAGCTCTTCTGTCCTGCATATGCAATGCATTGAAACCATGGTGCCACTGCACAGGTCTTTACTAGTAGTGATATGGTTGCCAAATGATCTCTGCATATTGATAGTGAATTTTCTCTGTTATGTGTGTAACTTTCCCTGGGGTGGTGTGAAACTAGATCACCAAAATGATTTATGCAATGGAAAGCTGTTTGAAGGCTCCTATTAGTGGTAGTTTGACAGTTGTTTGGCTTTGTTATTTTAAATGGCTTTTATCATGGAATCAGTTTGTTAAAACAAAGAGAGGGGCGGGTGGTGAGTGTGCACAGAGACTGCTGTATCAAACCCAACTATCCAATACAGGCCCTGTCTCTGGAGCTGTTGGAACTCAAATAGTTAAGCCTTGAGTGTGGATCTGTTGTGGTTCAGTTAAACATGCAGTTCTATACTAAAGATACATCTCTGTTCTCTGATAACGTATTCCTTACAAATAGTAAAGGATTTTGGAAGGCTTTAACTATTAGTTCAGAGTTGCTTTTCATTAGACTTAGCTGCAGTTATCATGAGACTTCTGTTTGGGGATTTGAGTTTGTTTTTTAGCCATTGCTTATGTTGTCATATACAAGCCTTGCATTGGTTAGGGAGGGGAAATGCTAAGGAATTGTGTGCTTCTAACCCATCTCTTAGCTAGAGATCCAGATTGTGGCTTCAAAATAAAAATTCCAGATACTTAATTGGAAGGCTAACGTGCTTTACAGGCCAGACAAAATTTAATAGCATTTGTAGCTGCTTGAAATGAACATTCTCAGTGGGGTGTAGGGAGGAGATAGGAACTTCTGTGGTCTAAAAAACAAAAAAAAATTACACACTTGAAAAAAAATGAAAAGGTTTGGCAAGAGCGATGCATTCCAAGCAGTGAGTACTTTTGCACGCGCACAAACACGCACCTAAACCAGACCTTTTCCTTATCTCACCTCAGAGGCTGTAACAGTGGGGAGGGGTCATCAGCCCTGGCAAAGCTGGATGCTCAGCCTGTGCTTCCTTCAGCTGCAGCAGCAGCTTTGTGCAGGCAGCTGTGAGCTGGCCCAAGCACCTCCTGTCAATGATTTCCATTTCCCTTATCTTGGCAGGTAGCACGGTGGTACACTGCTTATGGCCTGGAGGATAAGTGGGCATCTCTCTCTGAGCTTGATGCTGATTCCTGGACCAGTGTGAAAGCTGCTAGTGGTTGTGTGCTGCATTAATAATACTGATGGGCTTTTACTCTTACAGTTCTGTATTTAGATAAGGATTAATATTATATTGAAATTTATTGTGAATTACTTAGTTTGTTGATATATGATGAAATCAATGCAGTGGTGGAATAGCTTTCATAGTATTACTTTAAATACTGTACTACCTTCCCTGGGACTCAGTGTAATGAGACATGTGTCTTAATTGACTTTTTTTTTTTTCCTAACGTGATGTAGATCTGTGCTAATGATGGTTGGAAATAAATATTTTTGTATTTTATAACATAGTTGCCTGTAAACAATCAGGCTAGAGAATGTTTTCCAGTGACTGCAGCTTTTCCTGGCTGCTTTTGTATCAACATTTGGCATTATCTAGTTGCTCAACTCAGTGCATTCTTGAATCGTTTTCAGGAAAAAATACTAACCTCCGTAGGACTTAGATTTTGGTTGCAGACAATGATTCTTTTTGTACTTTTTCCTAATCTCTAACATCCATTTTTTTTTCTGTGCGGACAGAAATGGTTTTTTGAAGGGATTGAAGCCATTGTTGGGAGTGGAACACTTGGATTATGACAAGTTTTTCCTGCTCGTAGTTTCTAAGTGGGCTCTGGGTGTGGGCACACATTTCTCAAGCAGTCCTCAGCATTGTGTTTAGCTTTTGCATGTGTCTGCACTTTGCTTCAGAGCTATTATTACAGTTCATTTAAACAGACACAAGGTAGTTTAAAACAAATTAATTTGGGTTCCAGTAGCAGGCCTGCTGGAGGGCTAAGGTTTTACTGTCTGAATATCTAGCCAGAGCCAGGGTTTATGTGTTTTGCATTGATATTTTTATGGCTATGGCTCACCTACAGTTGCTGCTGTAGAGGTATGTCAGGTCAGTCCTTGCATGCTGCAGTCATACCTGACTTGTCACTGTGGATTGTGTTCTCTCCTTGTTGCATTTTAAAGTAGTGAATTTCTATAAATTGCCAGGGATGAAAGGTAAGAGAGCAGCTCCTGTAAGACAGGTTTTCATCCATGCATAAAATGGAAGAAAAATGGGATGTTGGTGAGAATCTCTTCTCCGGTAGCTGGCCCATGGCAGGCAGGCAAGGTGCCACCGACTGGCATCTGTCTCCAGATTCCCCATATTGACATGAGTCATTTGGACCTGCTGAAAGCATTAGGTCTAGTTATAACTTGCCCCAGTAAAGGTTCATAATAGCTTCAAGAGACTATCCCAGTCATTTTCCTGAGCTCAGGCTGTCTGTGTCACAAGTTGGGGTTTTCTGTACATGATGGGTTTTACTGGCTCGTGAGCTGGTGAGCAGCTTGGGGTGAAATCTTCATCTTGCTCAAGTTGCTGGATGCTTTACTATTCATCTCAATGCTCCTTGTTTTCCCTATATGCCATTGAATTAACAAGTATTTCGAATAGGGAAAAAATTTACAAACACCGTTGGTCTGGCCCTAGCTGCTGCCAGCTGCTGGAGGTGATTGATGACGTTACTGGCCCTTACAGGAGATGTGGATGGGCTTTGGTGCCTCAAATTGCTGCTCCCTCCTATTGCTACCTGTTTACTGCAAAAGACAGAAGCCTCCTTTCAACCATTCTGCTTCATGTTTTAGCCTCTCTCCTGCTGCCAAGAATATTTTTACTCTGCATCAAGAGAAAATGAATTCATGCCTTGAGGATTTGTAGTCTTTGCTCTGTGCTATATGATAGCAACCCAGTGAGATGTGCAAGTGGAAACTGCATTAATGATTGATAAAAGCTTAGAGCTGTTTAAATTTTTTTTCCTGTTTAATGACTATCAATAATTTAATGCATTTACTGTATGTTTTTAAAAAATAACACCCGTAATACAGGCTTGGGTTTAATAGGCTAAATGATTCAAGCTTCAAAAAAAATACCTATTTCCAACATGAAGTGTGTCTTCTTTTTAATTAAGAACAAGATAGAAAAATACTGAAACAGGCTTATAATATAGAGGTAGTTGCTGCAAAAAAAGAAAAGCTTCTGCACTCCCCCTTCCCAACCTCCTTATCCTTGGAGCTGTTAAGTCCCCACTGACAGCAGCACACAGGACATCACCACAGCAGGATGATGTTTTCCCATGCACCAGACTCTCCCTTGTGTCCCCTGGGTCCTGGGCTCCCAGGATGTGATCTCACTATTTCTAGAAGTGAGAAATAAATGTTCGACAAAATTATTCCCACCCTGTTTCTTTGGAAGGGACCAAATTTTTCAAGTGATGAGCTTCTTCTCCCATCGTGCTCTGGTGCACTGAGTTTGGTCCTCAAGGCTTGGCATGTAAAATATGGGGTATAAATCTTACTTTTGCTCAGTATGTACCTTTTTAGTTGATTAAGAGAAAAATTTAATTTTTTTTTTTTCTTTTTTTGGTGGGGTCACTGCAGTTAGACTGGTAGGTAAATGTCACAGAGGTTGTTGGTGTGCTTTAATAGGCACGTTACCTAAATACATCCATGTGAATAGTGCTTCTGAAAGCTCAGATTTTTCACGTGGAAAAATGTAATTTTGAGGAGAGCTTTTTTCAGGATCCAAAGAAAGCAGGTGGGAAAATACAGATAGCTATATTAAAGCTATAGGAAACAATTGTGTGAAACACCTCTGTGGAAAGATATAGAAATAAAATACATTTGGCATTTAAATTAGAGGTTGTTCAAATTAATAAAAATTGCACTGCTTGTTTAGGAAACATAAATTTCATGTAAGTAAAATTTAGTCTTTTATTTAGACATCTGTTGGTGGTGGATCCCATGAATTCACTAAGGCAAATGAAAGGAAAATTTATTTAGGAGGTCTGTGTTTTCATTGACTCTTACCACAGCTTTGTCTGTGCTTCTGCAACAATATTTTGGTTACTTTTTCTTGGCTTTCTGTAATAGATACTTGAGAAGAGCTTCCTGTCTTTGTGCAGATACAGTTCTGGGAAAATAGTATTTATGTTTGAAGAAGCTTCTTTCTTCACAAAGTTCAGGTGTTTGTGGTGGAAGACTTACCCTGTTGTACATATGAGACACGTGCACACACACGTAGCATGGATAATAGGGAGATGATTTTAATTCATTCTAAAATAAATGAAAATTTGCTCCCTTTATGTTGCTGTAGGTAAATGTTGTGTTTTCATGAAATGTTATGTGACTGAACATGATGTGAAACATGCAAGTTCTATTTCATACTGATTCTGTGCCAGCTGTAGATACTAGAAAATAGCTTGGAGAAAGAACCTGATTCATTAGCAGGAGAGGTTCCTGGCTTCAAAACCCAGAGCTGAGAGTTTTTGTTCAGTTTCATCATGCTATTTAAGAGTAGGTATTTTAATCTTCCTTTTTTTCTCACCTTGCTTGTTTGTTTTTTTTTGCAATAAGAAATGGAGACTGCTACTTCCCTCAATAGATGTTAAGGAAATAGTTGTTTCATTACCTCTCCTAGATCAAAAGGTTGGAAATCAACAGGGAAAAAAGAGAAGAACTTTTTAGTGTGATATAAACTTGACCTGTATCTATTAGTGCACTCTGAATGTACATATAATTCACCTGGAGAAAAGTAGCTGTTAGTTAAATGTAGATTGACGAACCTTGAGAATGCTTTTTGGTTTTCTCTGTAAATTTTAAAAGGTGTTGATGATGATGCCCACTTTGGTTTAAACCCTCATGTTATGGGCAAAGTTTGGGGAGGGTTCTGTTGCATACAGCAATGCTCTGATCTAATCCCTCAGTGTAATGGAATCAATAGCCATCATAGAGCTAGAAAAATGCAATAAACCAGAAAATCACCCAGGTTGGTTGTGTAAAATGGGGGCTTCTGTTGGCACAGGAATTCCCCTAAGAGTTGACAAGGGCTCCATGTAGGGGTCAGACATGATAAGGTCAGCAAGCTCTTCTCCAGTAATACAGTGCAGATTGAAAGTGAGGGGCATTACTTTCCCCATTTTTTTTTTTCCTTGAATGTAAAAAGTCTCTGGGTCACTTAAGACCTAGAACCTGCAAATGTCCTGAAGGATTTTTGCATTTTTCTATAAGAAGTGGGCAACATTTGGGTAATGCCTGGAAAAAACACTACCTTTGGTATGCAGAAGAATGAATTCAGAAAAGATTAGTCAAAATCACATTCTGGTATCCCTGTTCCATGTTTAGATCTCCAGCTCAGGTACTGTCCACAATGGGCACACATCATGTGAGATTTAATGAGAAGCCAGACCTAGCTGCAATAATTGAGGATTATTTTTTATTAAGCTTGATATAGGAAAGCAACTCTGCTGAATTCATTGCAGGAGTTGACTCACACACCATCTTGAGGGTGTTTGACTCAACATATGCCTAGTCATTTATCTAATGTTGATGTCAACGATTTGTTGGGTTTTGATACAGTGTTTCCCAGTTTTCTGTGTGTTTCCTTCCTGTAGTGGCTGTATACCCAAAACATTTTGACATTTTTTTTCATACAAATTATCTCTGGCCCTGCCAGAAATTTAGTCAAGTCTTTTGGTATTGTTAGTCATTTTGTGAGGTTTCTCCACTTAGAATTTGACTTTCAGGTAATGCGTTATTTCACTTTATTTATTTTTTTTTTTCTTGCCTGAGGATTTGAGAACAATCTCACCTTTGGAGCAAGTGATGTTGAGTCAAACTTATGTCTCTAAATGGTCCTTGAGACAAATTTCTGTCTTCCTGAGAATATTATTAAAAAACTTTGGTTTTTTGCACTCAGACTTCTTTTTGCCAGCTCTTGATTTTATGTTCGATTTAAAAATATGCTTTCTTCAAATCTTCCATGTCTGCTTTAAACGATTTCTCCCACTAGTAATAGGATAGGAGTGCAAAATTTTAAAGCACTTTAATTAAAACCAGTATTTCAATTCTTAACAGACTTTACTGGAGATCTGGTGGGGGAAAGTGTTTCTTAGCAGGGAGAAAAACGCTGTCAAAAGCATTCTTTTGATTTGATAATGAAAAAGAAAAGCAAATGATTCATTTGATTTAGGGATACAAAACTACTGTATGTTTGAGGGGGGTGATACAATCTCTTTTTTTTTCTTGCATTTTGCAACCTGGTGTGTGCTGAGCTGCTCAGTAAGTATTGATTTGCACATAGCCCCGGGATGTACAAGTGTCAGGAGCAATTCACTAAGGGTCATTTCTTCTCCCATCCCCACACTGGGGGCTGGAGCACTGTTTTCCCTTTAAGAAAACAAAACAAAACCAAAACGATTTGTGTTCTCCAAGGTTTAAGTTGCTTTGCATCAATTAGTACAAGATGGTGAAAGGCGACAGAAAGCAGAAATGCAGCTGATGAGGGGTGTAAGACGTTGAGAAAGTGAAATTAAACACTGTGGGAAGGTTTGCCTTTAGGCAGAAGGTTGAGGAGGCAGGTTTTTGAGTAGTTACATTTTTGTGTCAGAATCCATTCTTTCGCCTTGTCAGATTGTTGCTGCGCCTATTTATGGGTGCACATAACAAGGCAGAAGAGGTTTTGAATCACTGAGCTTGTTCTTTCTCTCCTTGGTGCACATTTTCTGTGTGTTGTCTTCTGTGATCTTTATTTAGTTTTTCATTGTTTATTTACACTGCCACTGTTACTTCATGAATTCTTTAAATCATTGCCTATCTAGAGGGGAATCTGGACAGAATTACTCTTGCAGCTTTAAGTCTTGCTGACAGGAGGAGAGAAAAAGAGAGCTTTTGTCCCCTAGAGAAATGCAGGAACTGTGGCCATTTAGAATTGGACAGACGTGGTGGCTTTGAGGGAGATGCTGTGATAGAAGTGCTGCCTTTTATGTTGTTTCCTATCTGTTGGGGCCCCTTATTTAAAATCTCTTCCAGGAGACCAGGATCTGTGTGCTGTTAGCAGATGGGTTAATTGTTGTTTTGAGGGGTGGCAGAAGTGTGTGTGGAAATGTAAGGCAGCACAGACTTTTTTTCCTTATTTTGAGAACTTGTGTTCAGATTTTCCATGGGACAGAAAAGGGTGAAGTTTTTCTGCAGGAATATAAACCAACAAAGTGTGATGGAGAACAGACTGGACGTGTTTCCCTTTGCTCATTCCCCGTGGAAAACCTTGATTGCCATTTCCTCAAAGATGTTAATGCCTTGCATGCACACTTTAAAATAATTTTCCACTTGATTTTCCTGCCTTTCATCAGAGGCAGGTACTGGAGGTAGGGAGGGGCCCATTAAATCTCTGTGTCTGTAAGTTTCTTTAAAGTCATGTTAGGAGTAGGGCAGAGAGAGAGAGAGAAATGGTCTGAGGTGAGGAATTGTGGTTTTATGGGAGTGAAGCTCGATTTCTAAATGGTACCTTTAGTCAAAAGGTTTTTTAAATCCCTTTCCTTTCATTCTGTTTTAAAAACCCCCACACAAATACTTGTTCTTGCTGTTACTGAAAGATTTGATGTAGCTGGAATAGATTGTCTTAAGAAAAGGAGAAGTTCTCTTAAAAAGAAGCAGAACTTACGATTAGTTGCAAATACCTCCTAATTGTAGGTATGATCCTCTCAGAGTGCGTAAGCACTTGAATGTCAGTATATACCTGTATGTTCAGTATGCATGTTGGAATTTGCCTTTTGCCAACTATTTTGATAGTAAATGTGGCTCATTTGAATTTTTACAGAAGTGGGCGTGAGCTTGGCTGAAGCATGTTTACATAATAGAGAAAGTGCTCGAGAATATTTTTGAATTGGACTTTAACCCATGCTAGTATGGGACTTTTTCCCATTCTGACAGGAATCTCTTTGCTTTTCTTAGCAGTGGCTGACTTGACATTCATATTCCCTATTTTGATAAAGTGACAACGGAGAAAATACAGGACACCCTAAATTGGCATTTTAGAACTGCAGAAATAGTGGCACAAGTAGCTCTGCCAAGCAGGAGTTGTAATCAGTAGCCTCTTGGAAAATCATGAAAGCTAATGCTTATTTCCTTTTTTCTGCTTTTTTTTTTCTCCTCCCCTCAGGAAATACTGTTGTGCTGAGGAAGAAAACAGCTCCCTCCTCCCCCTTTTTTTTTTTTTTTTTTCCCCCTCCCCTCCTTTCTTCTTCCTGCCTGATTCAGAAGCTCCAGGAATGTGCTAATTGGCGGCGGCCTCTTCAGAAAGGTAAGGAGTAATTGTTATCTGCTTTTCAAGGTGTCTTGCCTGCTTCTGAAAGGGCAGGTGATGGAAGAAGTTTGTCTACATGAAGTTTAGCCAAGCTTCTGGTTCATGTGGGTTGCCCTTCTAATACTGGAATGTAAACAAGCTTTGTAGAGAGCACTTCTTGCTCTACTACTAAATGTAGGATACTGTCCCTTGAGAAAATTGGAAGATGAGATGTATTTTAAATGCTTGCGGAGGAAAAAAAGTAAAACTGTTGTATTGCAGACTTATTAACTAAATCTTTCCCTGAATATCAGCTTAGATAGAAAGACAGAGAGTTAGGTCTGGAGAAGACAAGTTGAAGACTCATATCTCAAAGTGCTTCTTTTATTATTATCACACATGTGCATCCGATCGGGCAAATACAGATTGGTTTGGTTATTAAGTTGTTTTGGTTAGTTTTTTAAACCTGGTGTCATCTCTGGGGTCTGTCATGGTTTTGTGGCTGGTTGTATCACTGACAGATAAGGCAGGAACTATCTGGAAACCCAACTCTAGTTCTGAATGCTGAAACACGTGGCAAGTCTTTAACTCTCCAGGCTTTTCCCAGTTTTGGACAGAAGTGCAAAATGTGGTGTGTGAGAGAAATTTAATTTTGTAGTTATCTGGTGATGGAAAAATACATGTCTGTCTTTTCACTGCAAGACATTCAGTTTATGTGTCAGGGAGATATAAAGTCCAAAAAATTAGTGCTGATTCATAGAGCGTCGTGAGCTGCATGAGTAGACTCAAGTTCGTTGCTAGACAAATTGCATATGTATTTTAATATTAAAGATTTGTATTTGCTTAGGAGCTGCACTACTTTGAGATGTCATTTCCTCTTCCATCTTTATAATAGATGTTAATGCTCTTTGTAGTGGAGGCAGTATCTCCTGTCTAGACCTCAGCCATTCTTGTTCAGAATTGATGTCTTAACTTAATCCAGCCCTGAGAAGGGGTTTATGCCAACTTGCCAGGTTCTGAATTGGAGAGGCCAGTGCAGGATACAAGTTTTCCTGCCAGATTGCTCGGTGGTGCTAACGTTTGTGAAGGGTTTTGAAAGACATTGCAATGCAATAATGTCTTAAATTGCCCCAGCAGGATTTGTCAGAGTTCATTTGTCAGACCCCTCACACTGACTAAGTACACTAACATATCAAGGATAAGCTCCAGACAGGTAATGTGCCTTGGGATGTTCTTTTTCTCATTCTCCATCTCATTCTTGCCGGTGCAGAGGCAAGCTAAGTCTTTATTGAACAGCCACTACCAGCTGTCTGGCTACTTTCTGCAATAAAGCTAATGATCTAATGGGCAAATGTTTCTTGGGGACCTTCAGCTGAAGCGGAGACAAGGAGAAACATACAGACCAGCTAAAGGGTTCTCAAGGAGTTTGCAATTTCCCCAGGGCTCCTTCTGTGTAATTACCTGTCTCTCTCTTTGTCTCCTATCTTTTAATGCAGGAGGAGTGTCAGACTCAAGGCCGCTAATCTTCGTTACTATGGAAAGGCTGGTTACACTCCTCTTCATGCACTTCAGAAATGGCAATCGCTGGTCCCCAGCTGGTTCCCTGAATCTGACTTTAAAAATGGATGATAGCTTTCCTCCTTGGTGCCAGACTAAAGAATGCAGCTGCCTGTGCTGTTGCAGGCAGGCTTTGCCTCTGCCACTGATGCTGTGGCATGCTGAGGAGCCTGCAGGAGCTGCCTTATGGCTTCTGAACCTGCTTTCTCCCAAACAAGCAAAGGCTCTGAAATTCCTTTGAAACACGAAATTTTGGGGCATACTGAGATGTGGGAGGCTTGACTGTGCTGCACGTGTGGAGGAAAGGTTCTGTAAGGATTCGGAGCTCCAGCTGAGTTTTTGTGCTGTTTCTGAATGCCTTCAAACTCCCTGGCTTGGGGGCTGAGGGGAGCGCAAGCTTTAGAGCTGTTTTGCAGGATTGTGGGCATTGCTTCTTGTTATTGTCTCCCTCCCAGCATATGTCATATGCAATGAAGTGCATTGGAGCCAAGTGCCACTGCTCAGTTCAATAGGATCATTGAGAGGCTGTGCACAGCCCACTGCTATTTCTCTCTGGCTGGATACATCTGTTTGTCCCTCTTGCACAGCACTGGAAATTTGGAGGGGAATCCCTGCCTGCCGCTCCCCTCCTCCTTTTCCTGCACATGCTTCCTGAGTTGCAACATGTCAGACAGATCGTTCCTCTGCAGCCATGGCTTGGGAAAGGCTCCAGCACAAAGGCCTTGTCTCTATGTGCTCCTTTTCATCCTGCTGAGGAGAGGGAAACTGTCCCATGTTGGATAGGGTCCCTTTCCAGCTGCTGCAGGCTTGCACGCCCAGGAAGTGTATATTGCTAAACCCCTTCATGGTACCTTTGTAAAACATGCTTTAACTGTCTGCAAATGTACGGTATTTAAGCAGCAGAGTCTGTATTATCAAATGCAGTCATGCAGACTGTAGTCCTCGGGGTGAAAAGCTCTGGGGGGAGAGGCTGGATGTGACAGTGAAATTTGAGAACCAAAGCAAGAGGAAATTCTTGCCCTACCTCCATTCTGATTTTTTCAGAAGTTGTTTTGTGTCAGTGCATCTAGAATGACTATTTTGCACTGATGTTTTTAAGAACTTTTATTGTCATTTCCTCATTTTCGTTTTCCATTTTTATCAACCTGAGCCATCTCCAAAGGAAAGGTGACACTGCTGCTAGCTAACATTTTGGGTGGGTGACACTGTGTCTGTAATAACTTAGCTGTCAGTCAGAAGTTTGCCCTAACTGTATTTTTCTTTTCATATATAAATCAAGTTCACAGCTCTTGAGCATTTGTAGAGCATTTCAACAAGGTATTTGTTTCAGGTCTTGGATTTTTTTTTCTCCCTCAAATCCTGTGAGATCTTTGGGGTTAGGATTTCTCATTCAATAACTGTATTTAGGAAAATGATGTGCCTGTCAAAGCTGTATTGCACCTTAGGAGAGGATGACAGGTTCTTCCAGAGTTCTCAATTTGCAAAGCCTTAACCATTTCCCACTTTAAATCAGGACTTTGCCATTGCTTAAGGTCTTTAAGTACTTCATTAACTTAACAATAAGTCTGCCCTCTCTTCTTTTTAGTAAAACTTCTGATTTTTTTCAGACTTTCATTTCATGAATGTTACAGGTATTAATTCTTTATTCTGGTACAGAGAAGACTTAAATCTCATAAACTTTATTGGAGAAGGAAGAATAACTTCCATCTCAGCAGTGCATTTTTCAGGTAGTTTTTATGTTTAGAATCTGTTTACCATGTAGATTTAGGAAGTTAAATGCTTGTTTTGTACCTCTAGAAAGAGTTTTAAACATCTATGGTGGTTTTAAGTGTACACGAAGTGGAGAAGAAGGAGTTTCTGAGGGAGCCTGTTGTGCTAATCCATAATGAATGGCTGAGAGGAACGAAGTGTAATGAATGCACAGATATTAGTGTAGGTGGCAGGTTTTGGTGTTTTACTTTTGTTTATATTCTCTGTTAGTCCTCCAGAAAGAAAGCTACAAGGCCCAAATCAGCTATAAAATCCTTGTTGAAATCAGCAATGAAAAAGACCTGGTTTATTGCTTTATTTCCTTAAAAAATGATACCTGTCCTCTACTGCTAGGGAATGACCCACCTGGTTTCATACTGCTCCATCTTTCAGGTACACAAAGAGGCATATGAATTCTTTATAAGTTTAAAAAATTTGGCCATTCATAAAAAAATAATAACAAACCCAAACCAGCAGAATTTTTCATTCCTAAACCAAGTATTTTAAAGTATGAATCCAAAATCGTTACTTGATATTTCAAAATCATGTTTTCCAGGGGTTTTTTGTCTCTTCTATTGTGTTTAGCATATACTTGGTTTTATGTGGTGCTGCCTTGGGTATTGTGAGGACTGGGTACTACTTGCAGACCAGGCTGTGGTAGCAGAATTCATTCATCCTGTTTCATCCCTTTTGGGCTTAGCCCACAGGAAGACTCCTGTTGAGTTAGCTCAGTGATTACAGTAAGGGCTGCACTAATATCTTGCCAGCTGCCAGACAGAAGATATTTCATCTTAGAAGCCTTGCCATGAAGAAAATTTTGTCTAGAAAATTCTATGCAGATTTGTACTGGCCAGGTAGACTTATACTGGAAAGTGCTTTGTAAAATGTGTACTAAAACATTTTTATCTGGTGCTGATGGCCTTAAAAGCCAGATGAAGTGCATCAGTGACTCATGGTCAGTTACTGCCCCGCTGTGTGATGTAAACCAGATCTTACTTTGGTGCCATCTCGAATACAGCCTTGTCTGGCTGGATGGTGAATTTCAAGCTTGTGCTTATAGTCTGCAGTTCATAGCCTAACCAAGCTGTCCTCCTGAAAGAGATCTCTTAAATTGCCTGTTGCATAAATAGAAAGCTTCCAGTCACTTCCTTACTATTCTACTTACTATTCTTGATTAAACAGGAAATTAGATCTAAATGTTAGAATGACCCAGGAAGTTTTATTTCCCCTTCTCCTCACCTTCTTTCCTTCCATTCCTCCCTCAAAATACGGATTTGTTGCAGCTTTAGGCCTAATGATTTTTCAGCCTTCTGGTGGGCATTGTTGTGAAAGAGTGGAAGCTTAAAATTTTAAAGAAGGAAAAGAGAATGTGTATAGCTTTGGATTTTCTTTGTTTATTTTTTAAAGTTTCCCAAATATATTTGGGTATTGCCGGCAGTCACAATAAAATCAATTGATTAGACAAGAGGATTAGGTTTATGAAGCAAAGCACTGTTTTCCAGCAAAATGAGCAGCCAGGATATATTTCAGTCTTCAGCTGCTTGGCTAAATAATGGTAACATACGTTTTTTGCTGCTAGAAGTTGAGATTTTGGCGGTCGTATGCAACTGTGAAATCTGTAGGCATATACTGTAGCAGAAGCTGTCTTTATGCATATACAGCACATGGTATTTGGCTTGGGAGAAAGTTCTTCGCTCTCTAAGAAAGTCAGGTTTTTGATGGATCTGACTGCTGTTTGTGCTTCATAGTTAAAATTATTTTGTTCTGGAAGGACAAATAAGTCGCATGTATTAAAGGAGCTGTTGTTTTGCCCCTGTTCCTAGCAATGCAGTCTGTTTCCTTGGCTCTTTCTTCTTTTCCAAGCTGTTTCTTTCCAAGCTTGTGATCATAATTACACTGAGAAGTAGATTACATACATCTGTATATTCCAGCAGGAAAACTGAGCCTTGGAAGAATTTTGGATTGTGGGATATTTCCTTACTCACCTCTGTTTTAAAAGTGTTTTGATGTCTTCAAATGGCTCTGGGATTGTCAATCTGAATGGCCTAACAAGACTCTGGGTGTAGAGGGGATGGACACTAAAAGGAAAAGGTTGGAAGAAGTATGCAAGTGGTGGTTCACCAGTGTCACATTAATGGAATCCTCGAATCAAGTGCTCATTCGTTTTAACTAAAGGCTAATTAATCAGAGTGAGTAGATAAAATGATAAGCTGCTTTTAATGAAGTGAAGCAGCTTTATTAGCAGTAAGCAAAACGCAAAATATTTGGTCTCTGGCACATGTGGTTTTCATGGGGACTGTGGTTTGCCACCAGCTCTGGGCTGTGCTAGCCTTTTCCTTGCTGCACTCTGCAGGCTGTGCTGTCTGTGTGTTTCAGCATGTGGCCAATTCAGAATTCAGGAAGTGGAATCTAATCAGAAGCAGGTGTAACAATTTAAAACCAGAAGGAATGTTCCTTATAGATCTTTTTCTATGCCAGATTAGCATTTGCCAATTTTCAAACTTCGGATGCTTATTATTTTTCTTTGGAGATAGAAGGCTTTATGCTTCCAAGCAGGCAAGCAGACAAAAAAACTGTGTGGCTTTACCAGTGTGCTGCTGTTTGAAAGGCAGCAATACGATACTGCTTGGTAACTGCTAAACCAACAAGTAATTATCTACCCATTCTCAACTTAAGAACAGAAATGCACCAGGCTGGTGCTACGTGTGGATATGATTAAGCAGAGGACCAAAGCCAGCGTGCCACTATTAAACTGGAGCAGCCTTGCATACTCTTATTTCAAATGATTTTCTGCAGTGCATCTGTGTCGTTGTGGTGTTCCCCAGTGTCTGTCTTGAAAAGCAGCAGAAGCCATTGGATGGACTGTGATGTTCATGGCAGTGCAAGGCTGTAATAGGAAATACATAAATTAAGTCATAGATTAAGATAATGATGTAATTTACATTGGGCTGAATTACATTAAGTGCCCACATTTAGGCTCGAAATGAACTTCACTTATGACTCTGTATATCCTTGTTGAAGTAAGCTAAAATAGCCACCTCTCAGTAAACTTACAAACTTAGCTGTTCGATAAGGTTCCTGTAGTTATGTGAACTGGAGAAGTTGAGCTGGTAGATGGACGTGATTTGCGAATAGGATGCTGGCAAGGAAATTGTCTTCCCCCCACCAAGCCTTCCCTTCAAAGACTCTGCTTCCCAGCGCCATTCAAGTGTAAATCCTTGTGCAACAAAGGGGAGGCTGGCAGCTCCACCGGTTCAGCAGTATAAGCGATCTCTCATGCTTCAGTTGAAAGGTTGAATCCCTGAAACGCAGAATGCTGCTATAGAGGAAAACTCTCAAAAGGCTGGTGAGAATGGCGGAGTGAGGGGGAGCCCGGGGTTGGAAAGCTGTTGAGATCCTTGAATGAGCAGTGACAATTTTTGTCTTTACTGTCAAATGACCTGGAGGCAGCTGGACAAAGGGAAAGCTGCTGTTCAGGTGAGGCTGCAATCACCACTCCAGGAGCTAGATTTTACTTGTTCTCCCCCTTAGGAACACAGCATGCTGCTCTACTTGCCAGCACTGTATGTGGTGCCAATATTTTGTCTACAGTGTGCATTGAGTCCCTCTTAGTTTTCCTGTTTGGATTATTCTTTCTAACGACTTTGTGTTGCAAGTCTCAAAGCTTCGGAACTGTGACTTCTTGCTTTGCAAAACAGAGTATGAAATCGTGGACGCTGGGTTTTACACTGAAAGGGTGAGGTTAATCTTGCACCTTCTGAAACCCTTGTAAATATTTGACCGGCTACTCGGCAACACAGCTGAACTGCCTGAGTTAATGCTTAATGTGAGAGTGGTCCTGAAGTGCATGGCTTTTGGTGATGGGCCAAGGGTCAGGGAGTGAGCAG
The DNA here is from genome assembly GCA_013397095.1 of Sterrhoptilus dennistouni. NCBI lineage: Eukaryota > Metazoa > Chordata > Aves > Passeriformes > Zosteropidae > Sterrhoptilus > Sterrhoptilus dennistouni. Next base: position 1,199,281 of record VWZU01014071.1, on the reverse strand, counting down.
TAGCTCCCCATGAAGGCATCTGTGCTCCCTGTTTCTTACCTTCCAGGATTCCTCTTTCCCCTCTCCACCACCCCAGATCTGTGGGCAGGAGGAGGTGAGATAGCTGAGTCCACTCCAGGCAGAATCAGCTGGGTGTGTTCAGGTGGCAGTAAAATCGATTTGGGCTGTCCTGCTGACTACTTTCTCTGCCCTGGTGCTTTTGCTGGTTCAGCAGCAGGTAATCCCTGACTTCCAAGTGAGGGTGAGTCTGTCAGGCTCTCCACGACTACATCTGGGCTTGGAAGAAGGTTTTTGTGTGCATATAAATGGCAGCAGTAGGCAGTTGGTAGTGACTGGTCGCTGGGGAGGAGCAGCCTAGAGACCAGTGGCAAATCTGAGCCTGAGTATGTTAGAATTTAAATTGTAGGTTCTGATACCTGCCATGGCTTGATAATGTAAAAATACCCCGGTCTTGTGTTCTAAATGAAATGCTTTCTAGTGTTGGAAAGCTAGCACAAAGGCTACTTGGGAAAATGTTTTCAGCTTTATGAAAAAGATGAATGAAAATCCCCTCCTTGTTTTATGGGAACTAGCCAGTGCAAGACAGCTTCTGCTTTTCTGATGTAAAGATTGATCATTCATAATGTTGTACCATATCAGTCCTTCAAAGTGGGAAGGACCTTAAATGTCAGTGCAAATTGGAGAAGATCCTTTCAGACAACTTCCATATCATAACAGACCCTTAGCATCATTTAAAAATAAATACATTTTTAAACAGATTGTTTAGGTGTGATGAATGTTGCTTGAGGATACCAGCTATCAGAGACCATCCCAGAGACATGTATAGTGTATTCCAGTAACTGTATAAAGAAGTAGTGCTGCCCTACCTATTGCACCATGAGGTGGAAATGAGCAAAACTTTGATTATTGAAAAACTAACTTGTTACATGGTATTTAAAAAACTGTACCACTTTCTACAGCTGTGTTTTTTTAACTATTGTTGTTGTAAAAAATTCATTAATTTCTGGCAATAGTTTATTGTTTTGATTTTGGGAGTTGTTTTTTGTTTGCTTTGTTTTTGGTTGGTGCTTTTTTGTTTGTTTGTTTTGGGTTTTTTGTTGGTGGTGTTGTTTGGGTTTTAATATGCTGAGAAGTGAGTTTATATGCCCACTTACAGTTTGGTACTCTCCATTTTCTAGTCTGCATTTCTGTGACAGAGATTTTGATTCCTGAGGATTAATTTTGAAAATATCCTATTTAACAAAAATGTCTCAGGAGAAAATGAGCGTCCAAGAAAGAAGGCAGTAGTGTTGGAAAAAGTCTGTCCATGCTGGTGTAAGGAGTTTTGACCTCAGACCGGGGACTCACTTGAGAAAGGTTCAGTAGGTTTGACTGAAATGCTCCTAATCCAAACAAGCCATATGGAAGAAGCCAGAAAAGATAAGGTTTGGGAGAAGCTTTTGCTCTGTGGCTTGTGATCAGAGCACCTCAAACATAGTTCCTACACCACCTTCTTTTAAGGTCTGCTCGTGGGCAGACACCTGTGTGAACCCTGAGCGTGGCCCCAGCTGGCAGGTGTTAGTTTAGGTGTTTTTATAGCAGAATACAGTGCTGGAAAAGAATATCATTCTTTACAGCCTATTATCAGATGGAGAATTGAGAACTAGGCAGTGGTTCTTCTGAAGGACCGCGGCTTATCATCAACTGAGCCCAGATTCGAGTGAAGTCTGGCATTAGCTTCCTGAAAGTGTTCAGCAGGTGCCTCTGTAAAGTGAGAGTCTGTTGGGCCACTACAAATGCCAGCCCTGTGTTTCTAACTGAACACATGGATGCACAGAAAAGCGAAGTTATTTTCCTTCAGTTCCCTGGCAAGTGAACGACATAGCTGGGAACAGAATGGAGAGATTTCCTGATGTCCATTTCCCTCTTATAAGTACCAAACAGCGCTGCTTTCTTCTTCATTGTAAACATGAATCGAGCCAAATGGCATGTACAATTAGCTTTTTCCCCTGCAAAGCTGAGGGGAAAGAGAGAAGGAGGAGGGGACCGGAGATATAAAGGAGGAGGGGAGAGTCATTCAGGGACACTGTACCTGCTGGGGCACAATGTAATAACCGCTGGGGCAGCCTGGGCTGCAGATGCATTGTTATCTGCAGTCCCCAATCTGGGAGAGCTCCGAAAGGTTTAATGCAAATCTGAGACCTCTGCCATTGTGTGAGACAGATTAGGGCTCATTTGCATTCCTTCTCCTATAATAATTACCTAGCAAGGAGTGCCTGTTACCATTAGCTTCATTCTGTTTGCCTGTGATAACGCCATCAGCAATCTCTTCTCCACGGATTGTGGACACTGTGAGGAAGGGCAGTGGGCCAAAAAAATGATAATAGAAGAAATCTGTTGGGAAAGGAGTAGAAAAATGTGAATGCTGAAAAAATAAAATGCAGGTAATTTTAGTAATAGCCATTAAATACAGCTGGAGAAATACTGTGAGCTGAAGAGTAAAAGTCAATATTAATCCATAATATTGATGAGTTGTTTGGTTTCAAATATCAGTTGAGAAAAGCTTGTACAGGATTTTAACTGAGCTTTATCTATGGTGCTTCAATAGTTTTGTTCAGTTTTCAGAATTGATTCAGATTGTTCTAAAATTAGCACAACCAGAGATCACTGTTACTGAGAGACAAATGTTAACAGTCTGAAACTGATGTGATGCATCAGAGATTCAGGTAAAATTCCGCAAACTTCGTGCAGCTTTGGGTCCTGCAACTGAAACAAAGAAGTGTTCCTGACTTAGAAATTAGGGCAGATATTTGGGGCTCTTTTACTGTGGGGTTTGCTTGTTTGTTTTTGAGATGGGAGGAGTTAAATAGCAAAAAAGGAATGCAACTAAATGTAAGAGTGAGGGTGCTAAAATCAGCTTGTTCCCTCTACGCATTTATTGCGTACAGAAGGAACATGAAATCCTTTTGAGCAACGTTTGCTGTTCTTGCCACTCACTCTCCTTCCCTTGGTTTTTTCCCTTTGCACTGTGATGAAGAAACTGCTGGTGTCACCCCACCAGAAGCAGAGAAATTCCCTGTTCAGCTTTGGCTCCTGCCTTGAGCCCCCAGCCATGTGTGCACAGTGCAGCAGGAGAATGCAGCTGCTGGGGATGGAGCCCAGGACCCATCTCAGGGCCTGGCTGTGTGTCACCAATGAAGGTCTTCTTTGGATACTCCTAGTGCAGGGTCCAGGAGGAACTCTGGAAGAAGATAACATGCCAGCTATTCTCTGTGCACATCAGCATCAGGGAGGGAGCAGTGTGTGCCTGGGCCACCTCTGATTTGCTACAGATTTCCCTGTTTTGGTGCAAGCTTTCCCCTGCCAGAATTTTCAGTGAAGTAATTCCATCTTTCACAGTGGAGGGGTGGTGAAGGAGGAAGGCAAATCAAAGCAACCCTGGCTTTAATCTGCCAAGCAGCCACCTTACATGGATTTAAATAGATGTAGGCTGATTTCTGGTCTGCAGCAGGCTATTGAAATGATGAGTGTCATAGTTGGGTTGTTTTGGGGTGCTTTTATTTTTCTCAAGTGACATTCTGTGGGCATGTTGCCACATTCACCTTGTCATCAGTGTGGAAGCAATGGAATACCCAGGGTGCTGCCTGAAAAGTTGGCTGTGGCTCTCAGGGGACAGAGAGGTGGGCAGTTGCAAGAGGCTTTTCTGTAGGTGACCTGTTGGGCAACGAGTGAACTGCCAGGAGAAAACTACAAGTTCCTGTGACTGGCATAATTTTTGGCTCTCAGGGATTTGGGTGGGTACTGTGTTCACATAACTGAAGCGTTTAGAGAGCCTCATGTGTGCACATCCTTAGTTTTCCAAAATGTTCCTCTTGCCATCGGTTTTATTTTATTAAACTGCGATAGCAAGAAAAGCAATTTGACAACACTTAATATCAAGGTACATGGATAGGGCTAAGTGCTGCCTTCAATGATACCACTAGATATTTAGCATTAACCACAAGCTATGTTGCTGTGAAGGATTAGAGGGAATGGCAGAGGACTGGAAATGTTCATATTTCTTAAGTGTATTTTTTTTCCTCTTCAGGTTTTTACCACTATAATAATGTTAAAAACGACAAACTTGACAGTTACACTAACATAAAAGGAAAGTTTAAAAGAGAAGTTAAAAAAATAGCTTTAAAGCATATGTTTCTTAAAGCAAATGAGTGCTTTTAATTCTAAATACAAACTAAAGGACACAACTGTATTTTATTTAAAAGCAGCAGCATAAATCTTTTGTTCATCTTCAGACCTTTTTCTAGGAGGAGGAAATACAGTTTGGTGCATAGCTAGTTCTTTATATATCATTTACAAGTTGTGGCATCATTACATTGGAATAAAACTACCGTTGATATAATTGGAAAGGTGTAATGTGTGTAGTGTGTGGGGAAGGACAAGGAAGTTTTGAAGTGTATGGAAAATAATGATTATGTACATCTAAATGCAAGCTAAAACAGAGCAACATGTTACTGTGTGAGTAACAGGAGATAAAAAAAATCTGACTACTTAGATACTGCAGTATGATATGTGAAGCTGTATGTTTGTATATATATATACGAACAATTTGAAACTTAAAAAATAATGTTAAGATAACAGTTTCTTAAAAGGCTTGTATTATTCCTGCAATTATTTTTCTTCTATGGCCCTTCTTTAATGATTATTTTAGTCCAGTCACCATATGTATTTTCAGTCTTCTATTTTGATTCTGTTGCAATGCATTCCAAGTAATTTGTGTGCTTAGCAGTATATAGCTTTTCTTCTTTAACCCACCGTGTGTGTGGGTACGTTCCTCATTCCAAGGCCTCTGTGATGAAGAAGTGCAACAGAAATGAGTTTTTGAATCCCCTTCCTTATTTGAAAAGTTGGACTTGAGCTTTAAAGCCCTGTGTTAAAGGCTTGTAAAGGCACAGGAGCAGCTGAGGTTTTGTTGGAGGAAATGTCACTGTAAGTGAAGAGGTGCTGAAAGCTCTGGCACAGCACAGTGGCACTGGGACTGCTGTTGCTCATCCTCCCTAATGGGAGGCAGTGGCCCATCACACCCAGGAGCAAGGAGATGCTCTGAGGCTGAGCTACAGAACCTGAGCTATACAAGCTGGTCCGAGTTGTTTTTCAGTAGTGCTGCGCTTGAAGGTAAATTTAAGCTGACCCCATTGTTTTGTTGAAACGCAAGTCAGGTCCTCTGTGCCTCAACAGAAGTTCAAATACCTGTTTGGAGAAAGGCTAAATTTGTGGGCAGATAAGCCACTCCATGAAATAGACATCCCAGTGTAGTAACACATTGTATTTGGACCCAATGCATTTCCAAAAGAGTCATTGGAAAGAGAAAAATAGTGGGGTGGCTTGCTTGTGCTACTCGCTGCATCAGCAAATGAAGGACCCACAGATTGTCAGTGTGCTGAACTGACCATCACACATGAATGAATCAAAGGAACAGCTGGTTCTTCTCTGATATCTTTAAGCTGTCTGAGAATGATCATCAGGCAAGCCTTACTGTCCTAACAGAGTCCAGATATGGACTGCTTTACAGAAAATGCAAGAGAAGTTCCTTTTCTACCTCAGCAGTAGCAAGGCCACGCGGCTCCCTGCTCTTTCATGTCTCACCATGTCTCCTTCCTCTCTCTCTCTCTCTCCAGCCAGTTTAATAGCATGAGGGTTACTAGCTGAAGAACTGGCTTTGCTGAGTTGTACCTAACAAAGAGGTTTCACAAGCTTTGCACTATATGGCATAGTGATACTTTACTTAAATACTGAAAGAAAATGTGCTCACTGAGAGCATAGATATCCATGAAAACGTACTTAAACATGCATTTATGAAGTAATGTGGATAACTAAATTTTATATAAGCATAACTACACACCCACACAACTTACAAGACTAGACTTATTTTCAGCCGCATTATTATCAAAATTACAATTTATATAACATAAATTATGTGAGCCAAAGGAATTTATGAAGCAGAATTCTGGAATTGGTTTAACTCTCTTGATTCTGCAGAATGTTTTCATCATAGTAACTGCAATATTTTATTTTTTTTTATTTGGGGGAGTGGAAGGGGGAGGGGAGAGTTGGGATAAAAATGTTTTATGAAAAGGGTTGAAAGTTTGAAGCATTGCAGAAAGCTGTGTTTAACATTTATTGGAAGGTTAACTGCAAAATATTTATTTTAGACCCACTCTAGTACAATGGGGGTAGCAGTAGTCTAAAAAGCAAACTATGAAGAGCAAAGAAAGGATTTGCACACTGTTGTGCAGTGACACCCAAACTACTGTCCAGTGATAAAATCTGGGTACCCAAAGCAAAGCAGCAGTGTCCTAGGCACAGGGCTCTGCCCAAGGTAACCAGCTTTCCTGAGTTAAAGAAGTCTTTCTGTTTTCTGGGTGGAGCACCATGCAGATTTGCCCAAAGACTGCAAACACCAGTCTCTTCATGTGGTTTTGTGAACTTAGGTTTATTTCTTAATTTGTGTACGACTCTGTTGGGTAAAAACATGGTGTTGCTGCAGAGAGCTAATGCACGTGGGTGTACATGTTCTTGGCTCAGCCTCCTTGAGGAGGACTGACAAACAGGAGCTGGGGCTTGTGGGGTGTTTTTTTCAAACAAACCCTCATCCTCTTTGGACTAACTACAACAGAAAATTTTTTCAATCTCGTTTTTTTTATTTCCCCCCCCGCTCATACATGACTAAAGAATTTTTGTTCAGTCCTTGTGACTGGAGTGTGGCTTTGGTCACAGGTCATGATCTTAAATTTGGATGAGTTACAACTCCAACTAAATAAATATGCCATCTTTCCTTGTTCCAGCAGTGTGAAGTTAGCTGGGCATTTGAGTAGAAAGGAGTTCACCATTATTAAAGCAGACCGTGTGGGGAGAATGAGGAAGCCGAGCACAAGCCTGCAAGCACAGCTTGTGTACATATTTGTTGAAAGCTAATTGGCAACGCAGTTGCCTTTCAGAGTTGTTCTTTCACCTATCAGTAGAGCACAACTCTGGTACTTAATGTACTGTAGATTACGTAAACGCTACCCTGAAATATTTGTACAGGCAATTAACTCTTGTTTTTATACTACTCTTGAGTTACAAATGGAAGCCTGCTGTAGAGCTTGGAATATTTATGCTATGAGAGATATTCCATAATTAGATTAAAAAACGCTTTCAGCCAACTGGCTAGCATTAAGATCAGAAAAAACAGGATATTGGCTATCCTGTGAGGAGCTGAGGGTCTTTTAAAATTTGGTATCCAAGAAATACAGATGTTGTATTTGTACCACATTGTTGAGGAGCAGCAGTATTTACAAGGGTTTTATCTGGAGCAAATGTATCTGCTTTTGGTTATTGTATTTGAAGACTGGAAATGCCTGTATCACTAGAACTGGTCTTCATTTTTTTGTGGCAAAAGATGATTACTAATGGAGTAACTCGAAGCATGTGTACTAGTGTGGTGTCACAGTTACCAGAACAACATCATCATCTAATGTGTCTGGGTGGCTCAAAGAATACTTATGTAAATACATATTTATTTTTCTTCCTCTTGCTCTTTTCAAACTTATCTTACAAACATTTTGTCCCTGATGAAATTAAGTCACAGCTCTGCAATTTGAGCTGGATAATAAATCTATTAAAATGCAACCAATTGGTAACAATGGTCTCAAAGCCAGACCTCCATCATCTAGAGTTTATTCACAAGTACTTGACCTAATATGACCGTGAATATGAATAAAATGTTAAGGGATTTTATTGCAATTCATAGTGTGACTTGCTGCTATGATAATAAAACAACATTTATAACCTCAATGGCTGCACATTCTCATGCTCATCAACATGTGCCTGCACTAGTAGAGGTGTAGGTAATGTGTTCCCCAGTGAAGTCCAGGGACTGCTTAAAGGAGTTCATTAGTATTTTACATAAAATCAAACAGGCTAAAAGGGTGGAAAATAAAACTGATGGAATCAAAATCCTGCATACATTTCATGTACCAAGACATCACAATAAGATCAGATTATAGCTGATTAAAAATCTGGGTTCTTCAGAAAGAAGAAAGTATAATTTATTGTACATTGGTCCAAAAGTGTTATTACTAATACTGACACACACACATTGGCTGTGTATTGAGATGTTGAGATGGGTTTTTTGTGGATGAGAACAGCTATACTTGACTGGCACTTTCATTATGAAGTCAGAAGCCCATTTGCAGGTTTTGGATTTGTTTTCTAAACAGTCCAAATCAATTGCTTCTTTGGTCAGGTATTCATCTGTTTTCTCTTGAATTCCTTTTTCTTCCTCATAACAACCTCTCCCAGACAGAGAATTCTTTATGCAGGAAATTTCAATGATTTAACTGAGACTTGTCTTTTCTCAGTCATTTGTAAATTGTTATATTAGGTTTTACTTGCCCAGTTCAGTAGTAAAGTGTTCTTGTTTAAGAGTTCCTCCACCTTTATCCAACTGTCTCACATGGAGATGAGCTGTTTGCAAGGAGGAGGTAAATATGTGACATGTTCTTGAAACGTCTGATGTCATCCACAGCCACTCCTCCCTGTGTGACAGAAGATGTGAATGGTAAATATAGGTGAAACCAGAAGGCTGCTGCAATTTTTGATGTTTTTCAGGAGTGTCTACAACTTTCTCTTGGATTCCTTTAAAGTTCCCTGTGGCTATAGGAAATTAAAGATGTTTGAAGCATTACCTACTTGCCAGATGAAAAGAGACGGGAGCTGTTGTAATGTCTCTATCCAGTTGCTGTCTTCTTTCAGGAGCTATAGTTGTTCATGAAAGTAATCTTAGCAAAAATGAGAAATAAATCACCTTAAAAAACAATTTTGATTTGATGTTTCTCTGCTTTAGAAATTTAAAACTAGTACTTAGTGTAAAAATGAAGAGGCAGAGAGATTTCTGTTTAATTGTCAGGACAAGATTTGTAGGTAGAGGGGTTTTAGTTAGGTCAGACAGTGCTGTTGGAAAAATAATTTTTTGTGGATGTGAACATTTCTTCAGTTACATTTAATGTTTTGAGGGAGCAATTAAGTGTCATTCATTTCAGGTTGACAATCTAAGATGCCTCAGGTTTCTTAATCCGAGGTCAGGAGTCATTGGTTCTTAATGAGTGTTGCAATGTGTGAAAAGACCAGGTAGTTTGTAATCTGATCTTCATGACTAACAAGAAATGAGGTGTAACTCTGAAAGAAGTTGAAGCCTATTGAAAAAAACTGTTTTTTATTAAACAAATGCAGTTGGACTGCAGTGGGAAAAATGACATGTTTTTACATGCGTTTTAATTTGATGTATTATTTAATCATGACTGCTTCTGATGGCTGTTGCTGCAGCTCTGGTTATTCCTTTCTGTAGCATGCCTGTCCTTTCCTGGAGAGTTGGCACTAACTACCCTAGTTTCAGGGTTTTTTTACTAGTCTCTGTTAAAGGCTTGGTAAACTACCATTATTTGGCCTCATAAGACAAATTATATAAATTGGTATGAATCTGCTGGAAGTCTGGTAGTTTACAGTGGCTGTGAATCTGATCTGTAGTTTATTGATTTGTACTTTCCTTCAGTAGATTGTACTGACTGAGTCTAGAGCAGCTTTTGCTGGTTTTTGTAATGACTGTAGGTAGGACTTGGTACAATTTGGTGCAGTATTAATTCATGCACTAAGGCAAATTACAGTAGCAAACAATCCTGCAAACTTCTCACTGCCTGGCTTCCTCTGTCACCGGTGTCAGTGCTTCTCATTCTCTCATTTCCTGTGCTTGTCACAAGCCATTTGAGCAAGCAGTGAAGCCTATGAGGACTACTGGCTGGGGAGGAAGAAAAAAAGACAAATAATTCTAGGTGGGCTTTGACCCACACTTCTAACAAAGTGGTTGCAATAGTCTAAACAGTATCCATGGCAAGACCTGTATGTTCTATGCCATTTGCTGGGCTATCACTGTGCTAAGGGACTTAGTTGTAATAATTAGCAGACTTTAGGTCAGAGATGATCTGTTAATTATTCTTCTAGCTCTTCACAGACTATAACTTCCACTAAACCATAGGAGTTGGCTGAATTACTGTTTTTGGAGCTGTGAATGCATTGCTGTTGCACTGGTTTTCTTACTAATAATTTTGTTACACATACCTAGAAGTGAACTGTTCAAAGTTGTACCTGAGAAAAAAAATTTTTTTCTTCTTTTTTCCTATGAGTACAAAATATCTAAAGTACATAAATCTGAGTGTCTGACTAAAGGTGGATTTCAAAATCAGGTACACTGCAAGGCTCTGTCACCCTTCCCTTTTCTCCACCCCCATATCCAGAGAAAGAAGTAACCTAGTATCTGAAGAATGCAAGTTATGCAGATGTTCAAAAGGCCAAATAAAACAAATAGATGGGCTGCAGCTGCTAGAGCAGCATAAAGCAAAGAACACTCGCTGCTGTGATAAGAATGCTGTATTTCAGCAGGCTTCTAGCTTTTGCTGTTTGAGGAAAATAGTGTGCTATTTAAACAGTTTTTAATCTTACTTTGATTGTAAATTCTCATTACTCTCATAGTAGTTGAGATTTCAAACCTCTAGATTTCTCATTAATGAGGAAACAGAAGAATAAGAAGTGGTAATGTCCTTTCATGGAAAAAAAAAAGGGAATCCCACAGTAATACAAGATTTGTTGCTAATCTTTTAGTGAGAAATGACACACTTCCAAGAAAGTAAATTCCCCCATTTGTCCCCCTATCCAATGTCAAAATATACTTTCTAATATCCTGAGATTACACTTAGGAGACCAGACACTCTGCTGTACATTAGAAGTCAGCTTTCCATCGGAAATGTTGGTGTTGAGGGAGCTGAAGGTTCACTGACCATTACACTCTTCCAAACTGAATGTCACCTGGAGATTTTAAACAAGGGTAAAAAACTGATAGTAGACTTGTATGGGACCAAGACACTTCTCAGAGTGAATAAATCACTGACATGCGGATTAATAAAACTCTTCAGCAGTTGATCTGCTATTTTAGGGCATTCCTAAGCAACACAATGGTGTGCCATAGAGAGAGATGCCCAAGCAAATACTACCCTCCTCTGGTACGTTCATATAGCACAACCTTTTGCACAAATATTTGTATTGTCCTGGGAATAGCATGGGCATGTCAGAGCAGTGTAACCACATGCTGGAGGTCTGCAGGAGGAGAACTTGGCTCTTGCCAGCATTTGGTATTACTACTTCAGGTCTCACAGCATGGATAAACACACATCCTAAAGGGGTACCATGTATGAACCTGGGCAGCTTGCTCTTTGTTCATATGTTTTAAGAATGGCATATTGAACAACAAGTAAGATGTGGTGCCTTTGTCCTCAGCCTTTATAATCTGGTCTTGCTGAACTCTTGGTTTGGACTGTGAAATCAGATAGGGTTTGCCACCTACCTCTCTCCTGGTCTAGAGGTCCTACTCAGGGTTTTCCATTTCCTTTATGCTGCAAAATCCAGTTTGACAATAGTTTGACTTCTGAAATAAAGGCAAGGTCATGATTTCAAGCATCTGAGTTAATATTTTGGGCTTGCTACATGCATGTGGGGTTAGTATTTCATCTAAAAGAATTCCAGGCACTGTGCATTTGACAGTTTGGTTCTAGGACCAAGCTAGATTGCTGTATATTATCTTTTTGGTAGAGAACCAAGAAGACACTGAATTACCCAAAGCTTGAAGTTGGATGTGCCTAGACTTTTCCCATTGGTGAACAACTCCAAAAAAACATTAAAGCTTTTTTATTTCTGTAAGCAACATTTTATTTTAGTAAGTGCTGGAATAATTGACTTTTTAAATAGAAAAAAAAAGTACAAAGCATGCTAAATAAAAGAAGTGAAAATGAGAGTTTATGAGCTCTTTTCTTCTGTGTTTCTGCAGGTGGGTCTTAACCTGAGAGCAGATTTTATCCAAATTGGTGAATTTCTGAGTTGCCTAAAACTCTTTGCAGTCTCCTCTGTCCCTAGAGAAACTCCTTCCATCTTCTCTGGGACTCAGTTGTGTTTGCACTCTGTTCCTCATTACACTCTGTTCTTGAACTGTAGGCACCAAGCTGCTTGCTATAACTTCTCCCTGCTGCAAGCACAGTATTTAAACCTTTGCAAGTATGCTTAAAAGTTCTCCATGGAAGTGAATTGTCTTCTTCCATAGGGGTCCAGTAATCCAGTCACTTCTGAAAGAAATGTGATGCATAACACAGAAATTAAATACTGTATTGCATGTCTGTAGCTTCTTTTGCTCCTGAGTTTTGTGACCAAAAGTTCTGTATGACACATTTTGAGTATTTCTAGACAGATTTATAAATTATATGCTTTTACCAATTAATATGGTCTTCAGAAAACAGGAATTCCTCTGTTGTTATGAAGAAATGTACCCACAGCATGATTGCTTCAACAGACCACTGATACCTGCTTGCAAGTACATAAATCCTCTCACTAGAGTATAATTAATGTTTAAGAAGAAATTAGCAATGGGACGTAACAGAACACTTCTGCCCACTTAACATGGTGTTGAGTCATACCATTAAGGCTTTTAACTTGCTTATTTGCATTGCAAACTTGTTATGAAGTCTATCATTTTCTCTCGTGGAAGTGTCTCTTGGGGAAATTGAACTCTCTCCTTCACTTGATGACATTTGCACAATTCCTTCCTGATGTTTGAGGAGTGATGGGCACGATCTTTGAGATCTCCTAGGATGGTAAGAGAAGGAAAAGAATTACAGTAAAGACAATTGTGCCACGTGATAATATCTACCCTTCTGGTTGTATTTTGTGCTTTTTCTCTAGGAATAAGTACAAATTGACCCAGAATGGAGGGCAGCTAAGCAGATTGAAAGCAAAGCAGACCATTATGGTGGGCTTGGTCACTTTGTTCCTGAAATGTGTTCTGGATCTCCTTAGTTAGTGGAGACAAAGCTTGTCTGATAAGGTCATTTAATCTAATGAAACTGGATGGATTTTGTATGTTTTGGTCTTTTAAAAAGACTTTATTGTATAACTGATAACTGTCATTATTTAGCTGTTATACAGTATCTTACTACATAGTAAAGTTTCTACTGGTTCAGGTTAGGATTTGCAGAGATTTAGTAATACAGTGAGTGGAAGAGTAAAATGGATGTGTGATTCTTGTGTGACGTTGTGAGGGTTTTTGTACCTGTAATCCCACATGTGTCTGGACTTCTACTTGGTTGTTCCTGTGAGTCAGGTAGGTGCCATTCAGGTGCACACTGTGTCTGTTAATCAGGTGCAACACTGTGATGTGAGTGTGTACTGTCCTGCTTCCAGATGCTGGGACGTGTCTGTGGTGTTACTTGGTGTCTGCTGTGTGATGTCACTGCAGACACTGAACACAGAGTTCTGGTACGTGTGTGCCATTTCCCTCAAAGAGCTGAGCACTTTCTGTAGGAAGAACAGGCTGCAGCTCCAAGTGCTTTAAATGACAAGACCCTCTTGTAGTTCTTTCATTACCCAGTGCTATTACAACAGTGATTAATCTTCACCAGTGGGTGGGCCCCCATCTTGCTCATTCAAAGCAACAAGCAGTCTGCCCCAAAACTCCAGCATTTGAGTCAGCAGTTGTGGATGCCTGTTCTTCCTTCCACAAGAGACATAATTTGTCACAAGTCATGATGAAAATGGAAGTGTCAAGGACAGAAAACAGCTCTCAATTCCTGCTTCAGTGCTTTGTCTATTGTGTGGTGCATCTGGTGAACTGACCAAGGCACTTAATTCAGGGTGGACTTATTTTGGTGCAAGCTACTTAACTATTAGTTGTGGGTTAAAATGGCAGCTAGTTTTTTTGTTTCTCATTATGGCTTTCTCTTTTCCATATTCATGTTAGACTTTCCATATTTAGTGTTTGAGATTTTATGGAAATACAGATAGTCAAGTGCTACACTTGTGAGGAGGTGAAATGAGGACAAAACACAGGGGACAGATCAGAATCTTTAATCTTTGCTGCTGCATGTAATTTATAAAATGTATTTATCTGGTTTCATTCATTTACTGAACTATTTTGTACTCCACGTCTCTGCTGTTTTACTTTCATTTGAACTGTTTCAAAGCTAATTTTATTTAATGAGGCTCAGGTTAGAAAGGAGGTTTAGCCCTCACACCTTTTTGTCTCAGTTCTTGAGTGTCTGCCCCCTAAAGTTGTAGGGGAGTGTAAGTAGTGGTGTTAGAGTTACACAAATCAATTTCATTGCAGAGCTTTCCCTGTCATAATGATCAGTTTGCAGCACAAATCTCATTGATTTTTCACAGCCCTGTGGAAAAAACCCAAACCCCAGAGTTGATGAATACAGCTGGGAGAGACTCAGGAGACACTAATTTTGTGATTGGTGGGAGTAGCTGTGGCTGTTCCCATCTTCCTTTCTGGGTTCTGTAAATCTTTTCCATTAAGCCTGGCCCAGGAGAAGCCTGGGAATTTGGTGTCGTAGCCTGGGAATTTGGTGTGGTAGCCTGTGGGAGATGGTGACCCTTTGAGAGGACAGAGAAAGAGCAGCACTCACATCCATGAGTGATGGAAGAAATAATCTTGCTGGGGTCAGTGGTGTCCCATCAGCCAGGGCGTGATCCTTGCCAGAGAGCCCCTCTGGCTGAGGAAGCAGGGCTGTCTGCTCTCCTGCTCACATCTCAGCCCCCCAGTCACCTTCTGTAAACATGCTCAGAATAATTGGTGCATCACATTGCCTTCTCTTTTATTTCTTTTTCCTACTTTTTAAGTTTTTTTTTTAATCTTCCTCCCCAGCTACAGATTTTTATAACTCTTTACAAGGGCAGAAGGGTGGAAATGAACTAAAGGTTTTGAGAAAAGGCAAAAAAAAAAAGCCACACGGTGCTGGAAAAGTAAGAATTCTCTCCATAGTGGTGTGTAAATTGCACTTCACATTCAAGCTGGCTGCTTTATTTTTACATTCTGAGGCTGGCAGAGTATTGTCCCAGTACTGACCCCTTTTCATCTGCTATTATGCAAGGTATATTTAAATAGCTGGGTTGTAAATCTCATTCTGGAAGACTTCCCACCTCGCCTGCCATTCCCCTTGCTACTACTATTCTTGTTTAGCCAATGTGGAGAGTTGCTGCAGCAGCAGTGGGGCAGCTGTGTGCCTTCTGGCAGCAGCCTGGGCTGCTTTTGGCCATTCCTTTCTGTCTTCTATCAATTATCCGCCTATGTCAAACTTTTATCCGCTCGTGGGGTTTTTTTATGTGCTAGATTTTCTGAGCCTGACTATATTTTTGAAGCCTGGTGTACCCTTACTGGAAGGTACAAGCAATCTGTCACTGGCAACACGTGTAATATTTTATGTTGTACAAGGAGGAGCTGTAATTGTGGTAGCATAGGAAGATTAACAGTGGACTGTTGAAATTGTTCTCGACTGAATAGTTGTTGAAATACCACAGAATTTTAAAAATCACTGGATTGCCTGTAGAATGCCACTTTTTATTATTTCAGATATTGGGTTTTGAAAGAATTGTTTTTCTACTGAGATGAAATGTGAAGAAGTAGAAGAACAAGAAGGAAAATGTTTTTCTGATTTTGTTCATCAGAAAGTTCAAATGCAAGAACAATAAAACACAGGGAAGTTTACAGAAACTGAGATTTTTATTTTTTTTTTTGTCTGATTTTTGTTAATTTTTTTCTCCTGCCCTTGCTGCCTACACGGTGTTCCCATGGGTAGAAGCTTGAGTGTACCCAGAGAAGTCAGAATTTTGTAAGACTTAACATGAGGATGTTGTAGGATACTTTTTTTTCAGTCCCTCTCTCAGTCTGTGTACCTAAGGCTGTGGTAATATGTAAGACATGTAAAAATCAAGTTTTTGGGCAGTTTGGTCAGGCTATTATTTGGGGAAAAAAGAAAGCATCAAAGAAGACAAAAGCTGGGATGTCATCCATTTCAGCAGAAGAAATGGGCAGAGCTTGACAGAGTTTAAGTAGTCCAGGTCAAGAAATATCAAAAAGGCTTTGGCTATTCTAAGTGTATTGGTCTACAAGAGAGGGTTGAGAGGTTAACATATCTGCAAAATAACATATTAATGGTGGGAAAAATATTGTCCGCTTTACTGTCAGTCTTTTTTTTTGTGATGAAAGATAGGTACTATTGTGCAAGGAACTATATAAACATGTTAGCTGATGTTCTAATAAATGTCTGAGCTTTGAGGAGAGGTATAGGATGAACTGGATCAAGGAGAAAGCCTATGTAATTTTAATTCTTATTTATATTTTTGGCAGTGGACGTATCTCAGGTCAGGTTAAAGGAAAGAGCTGTGGGATGTTCATGATCTAGCACTTACCAGTGAAGTTCTTTAAGATAACTGATCCATCAGCTAAGGGGAATATTGATCTCCTGCCCCTATGTTTGCACTGTATCCCCTTGAGCAGGTCAGCTCTCCTAGTTGGGCAAGTATGTAGTTGCCCACCCTTAAGTCTTCCTGAGAAGGTGTTTAGCTGAATCAGCTCACTAAAGTGCCCAAATACATCCACCCTTCTGAGCTTTTGCTGAGCTAAAGTGAACAGGTTTCTGTCGAATGCCAGAGCCGACACAGGGTTGGCAGCAGAAGAGCGTGGCCAGGAGTGGAACCAGCTTTTAGGACAGCAGTGAGCCATTGGATTGTCTCATTAGCAAAATCCTCACTCTTTCAGCTTCATTTTACATGCAGTGTTAAGAACAGGAGCTTCACAGTGTGTATTCTCCATATTTCTCCATATGTGCATTATGGTCTTCAGAGGAATGGTTGGCCACAGCACAGAGTGAAGACTGCAGGAGAGCGAAACACAGATGAGGACGTGGAGGAACTTACTTTGCACAGCACTCTTCTTTTTGCATATCACCTTCCCCGCAGCCTGCATGTGTGGCAGGAGTCCTCTGAAAGCTCCCAAATTTCTTCCAGAGGCAGGCAAGTTATTTTTAAGCTGCTAGTGGAGTTCAGGTAATTTGTCTGATTTTGCATGTCTGGCTCAGTTACTTGCATTTTCTGTTGCCACAGAAGATCAGGGGATGGGTGCTGATCTCCAGATGATGCTGTGTATTAGCTGGGGGCTGCAGAGCTGAGCTGAGTGCTGATGAGGATGGCAGCCTGAGCCTTGGGGGAGGCCAGCACAGGGTTATTGGCACAGCAGTCAGGGCAGAGTCCACTCAGGGATGTTAGATGTCTGCTAAGTGTCTCAAGAGTTCTAGCTTGATTCTTTTGCACCTGCAGACTGGAGACTGGTTTTGCCATCTGCCTGAGGCATGGAGAGACCTCCAGGAGCAGGATTACCCAGTCCAAACATTTTGGAAGGCTCTTTCAGTTTCCCCCTGGCACAGTTCAAGGGAGAAGCCAAGTCACCTGCAGTCCTATACAACACCTCCTCACCCTGTGAAGGAAACCTCCCTGCATGTTCCCAGCTGCCACAGGGCTCCCCAGCAATGTGCTGGTGGTGTCTGTAAGAAAAGATGGATGTGGGGATCTGGGAGGGGGGGTGGCATTCCAGCCTGGAGTGGCTTTGTGTTGGCAGCTTGGAAGGAGCACTGAGAGGCTTCATGCTGAGGCCAGCAGGCAGAATGAAAAGCTGCCCCATGCAGGGACCTTTTCTGTCCATCTGCTACAAGTCTGTGCTCTTCACTGGCTCTGTTTGGGAATAAGCCCTCATCAGTGGAAGAGTTTTATGTGCAGCCAGGTCCTAGACCAGCAGCTACCCTTCCCTTTCTCTGGCACAGGAGTGGAGCTAGGCAGTGGTAAAAGACTATGGAGCTAGCCAGTGGTGTGAGGCCTCTGTGTGCATGCATGACAGGATATATTTAGAAGTGAACTCGATTTAGAAATGAAGGGCTCAGAATACAGTGTCTGGTTTGGCAAGGAGAATGTGAAAATGTGGTATTGATGTCTTAGCCTTTCGTAGGCTGGAACTAATTGCTGTAAAAAAACCTTGGAGGGACTCAGTCCATTTAAAGGAGGAACAAACATGTTATTCCTTGTTATTCTCACATCTCTTTGATTGCTTTCTCCTGCTAAATGTAAAGGATTTGAAATATACTGTGGGTTACAGCTTTGGGAGACCTAAAAAATGTATGAGTTTGTGATGGCTCTCTTTCGCAATTCAAGCATGCATTTCAAAGGATTATAAAAATCTAAGTTGATGATGCATTTCAGCAATGTTGCCTTGTCAAAAACCCTCCCAGTTCCTTGGTAACTATTAATTGTTGGATTTCAGATGGCAGGGATGTTTGAGGACCATATGTGAATGCATGTGGTAAGCTCTATTGCTGCTGGGGTGGGAGGATGTCAACCACTTTTGAAAAGAAATTCATACTTGGGAATGACTTTGCCACTTGAAAAGTTAAGAGAGGAGATTATGAATGTTCAGAATCCAATTTCTGATCCCATTAAGTTGCTGTAGGAATTTTGCCACTGGCTTCAGTCCCTCAGTGATTTCACTAGCAAATGTAACATCCAAAAGAAGATCCAGCCAGTGCCTCTGAGGAGTTGACAGGAGAGGTGTAAAAGATTGCTTAGTAAATGAGAAGAAGTAGATATTCCAGTTGTATGCCTATTTCATTTTTCTATACCGAAGAGAAGAAAATTTTGTCTAAATTCAGTCTGTAATTTATTTCTCTTACACTTTTCAGATTTTATCTACCTTTTGGGGAACCCTATAGTTTTAACATTGTAATGGTAATAAAATGAAGATTTTAAGAACTACGCTATGACACGAAATGTTGCAAAAAGTTCTTAAAGTTGTTCTTTTCAGTCTATTATAATATCCGACAACAATGTTGTACAATTTGTAATTGTACAATGGTATTAAATAGAAATTATTTCCATTGAGGAATATTATAATAAAATGTTAATGAATATTATTTCTTCTGACCACCCGTGTGTATATTCAGACATCACACGTAATTCTAAAATAGAATTCTAAAGTCATAAAATAAACGTGTATCTTTTTACTGACAGATTTGGGTTTTTTAAGTAGCCATTAATAAAACATTTGTGATAAAGAGGAACAGCAAAAACGTAATAATTTGTATTAAAACTTGTATTATTCTGATTCAAGGCACTAACACCATGCTTAATACTGTGATTTGAAATTCAGGTCTGAATTTAATTTATATAGTAACTATATTACATTGAGTAAAATACATTTACTTTATATCTCTTCTCTCAGGCATTTTTGATGTAAACAACCCTAGGTTTATCGATGTGGTTTACATTCCAGCAGTTTCAAGATTTCTGTCATTTTAGGATGTATAGTAATACCCAGGAACAGGCTGCCTTTGCCTGAAGTGTTTACTATCAAAATAAGTTGGGTAGAATATCCAAGAATATCCTTTTTTGTGGATAAATGCTGCAGGTGCAGAAGTGAACTGTAATTTATGTAATAATACATGGCAGAGCTAGAGCCCGATGTCCCTATTTCCTGTATTCAGGCCATTCATTGACTTTGCTTTAAAATTTAGAAAAACATCATTGAACCCTGAGCATTTTAGTTGCATTGATCCACGTACCAAAACTGTTCTTCCTATGCTTCAACCCAGGCTCTGAAATCCACAAATCAGCATGAGCCACTTGAGCAAAACTGGATAATATCTTACTGATCAGATAAATCAGTACCTTTAAGATGCAGTGCACGGCTGTGGCGTATAAAGTTATGTGTCGTCGTTGTTTTATGGCCCTAGATTAGAGTCTCAAAAATGCACTGGATTTTTGTAGAAGAAATTGTGTAGAGAAAATCTAATTTGAAATCTATAAGCAATCTGCTCTTACTTGATGAGAATTGAATCATTATTTCTTCAGCCATAAACTTAGCAAGGCTGTTTCTATATCCTCTAGTTGATACCTAAGGTATTATCTATTACTAAAGTTTTAAAGTAAGGTTATAATCTATCCTTAGTTGGGCTAGACAGTCAGCTCCATGTACTGTGCTTTGTAAATACATAATGTCTGAAGTGTTTGTGGCATGTTTTTTCTGCAAATGTTGATGAAAACCTGTACTTACTACATCAGCATTTTGTCTTTCTGCTCACATTTCAGTGTGGTGTTAAATAAATGGTAGCTGCCAATCTTTTATTTTCAGTTAATATTGCATATTTAAATTTGCATCTAAGTGCTTTCTGTGTCAAGTGGAGGCAAAGATGTTGGCTTTTATGAATAGCATGCTGCTTTTTTCCACATTTTAATCAAGTTCAGAATTAGTGCTTTTCAGTACTCTCAGTATTCGTGTGTAGAAGGGGTGTCAGTTGATTTTAGTCCCTATCAGCGTGAAACTGTTTTCAGCAACTGTATTAACTATGAAACAGTTAATTGCTGCTGTAAATAGTGCTCTCTCTGTAGTCCACTAGGATGCATTCATGCTTACACTCAGCTTTATGCACTGTTTGGCAGATCCTCCTCAGAGAGTTACACTGAGTTGCACCTTTTCTGGTGCATCAAGTTAGGGTTGTGTAATGCATGCAGTTCTTCATGGGATTCTCTCTTTATAATAAATAATATTTCCACCCCTCGAATAACATCATCCCCTCAGCTTGGTTATTCACTTAGGAAGGAGTCTACCAAGGTAACTGATTTGTTTTGTCTCTGTTATATGTCTAAGCACATAATTTAGTGCATCATAATGAAAATTTTGCTTAGGACAGACTCTGTAATGCCTTCAAAAGTAATACAGGATTGCATGTTGTGAGTCAGTAGTGGTCAGGAAAAACAGCAGGGTTATGGTTTGACCAGGGGTTTGCTCCTCTGTCATGCAATAAATGCATATGGTGCCAGCCATATAACCATGCTTTGGGAATGGTGCTTTGTGCTGGATCCCAGGATGCACTGTCCTGGTTAGTGGCTGGGAACAGGCTGTACATGCGTTCCCTGGGATGGGAATTGTTTCAGTAATAGCAAGAGAAGCACCTCAGGAAATACCCAATTCTCTCTTTTGTCCAGCTTATGAAAAAAGCAGATGACCATGTAGCTCCATAGCTGAAGTAAGATTCTTCTTCCCACCTCCTCTGCTATTTGAGGGTGTTACTAAGTTTGGTCAAAAAAGGAACATTTAAAAGTCATTCCTCACCTGTTATCAAAAGTGAATATAATGACTATGCTGGTTTTTCCTCTTTTGCTTTTGAAATGCATAGCTACAAAAATCCAAGGTGCCATACTAATCTTAAATGCCTGTCCCTGCCTGTGGAAATAATTTGCCTATCCTGCTGTCACCTGCAGGGAGTGGAGGGTTTGGGAGTGGTAATGTCTCTAATTAATACTCTGATAGAAAATTTATGGGGAGCTGATCAGCACTTGCCTAGCAGATTAATGTTGGTGCTGTTACCCTTGTTCATTCTTGCTTTAAGAGCTGCTAGTACTGTATGAACCTCTGGAACCAGGACAAGGTTGGCAACAGCTATGCATGGAAATTGGTGAAAATTCATGAAAATTGCACAGTCTAAGGGTACATTTCTCAAGTTATTTGATTTCCCAATTAAACATAATTGGGTTATGAGGAGAAAAACAAGCTCCTCCTTGTAGGGCTGTTCTGCATCACCTCTGGAGCACTGCAGTTCACCCTGGAGGTCTGGGCAGCCTGTGGGGAGGCAGTTTTGGTTGGGTTCTG
Organism: Sterrhoptilus dennistouni; assembly: GCA_013397095.1. Taxonomy (NCBI): domain Eukaryota; kingdom Metazoa; phylum Chordata; class Aves; order Passeriformes; family Zosteropidae; genus Sterrhoptilus; species Sterrhoptilus dennistouni. The sequence continues at coordinate 1,177,698 of VWZU01014071.1, read as the reverse complement.
CTCTCAGCAGGGCATGTGCACCTGGAGGGATCAGGTGGTACCTCAGGCAGTTCTTCCTCTGCTTACCACTGCTGGCCAGACAGATTTTAAATGCTGACAGCTGTTCTTTGGAAGTGAAAGATTTTGGTGTTAGCAGGGGTCTAAGCAGAGGGGATGCTGCTGCAGTCTGCACTGTATTGGGCTTCAGGCAAAAAGCTGAGGGCAGAAGGAACACACTGAAGTTAATTTCCAACTTGCTGCCGAGGGTCTTGCAGGGCTGAACAACCTGAACTCTTGTGCTGTGTAATGCCCCTGACAGATTTTTTTATGGCCAGCAGGTTTCTGGTCTCCCACTGGGTCATTTAGTCCCTGTCTTAGCACTCCCAGAAGCTTAGGGGGGGTTTTCCACTGAGGACCTGTCCTTTCCAGCCAGCAGGATCAGCAGTCTGTGCACAGCCCGTGCCAAGGCTGCCACCCCTGCTGCCCATCTCAGACAAGTGTCAGGGACAGCAGGTAAGGGCTGACAGACTCTGCTTGGTCTTTCCTGGTGGCTCTGGGTGCTGGTCTTTACAGAGTGACAGCTATAAAATTAGATAATCAGTTAATCACTGGTAAATTAGGCTTGTGTCTTTGCGGAGAACAAATACAGTATTTATGTAAAAGTTGTTAGGAGTTTTTTTAATTAGCAGAAATAGATGCAAGATGAATGATGATTAGGCAGCTGATGAATTCAGTAGTACAATTATGCCTAAAGCTATGCCCCAGTACTTAATGATGGATGCTCTGAGCAATCAAAGGAGCCTATTTATATAATTTATTTATTAAAAAAAAGTTAGACATTAAGCAAGATGTCTGTGTATATTACAAGTATATGAACTTCAGCATCTGAGAAAACCTTTCTAAAATTTGGTAATGTAAGTATTTTTAAAATTCTTTCTGTAATTATTTATTTTAAATTAACTGTTACTGTAGTTGCTGTTAACTTTTGGGTTAAATGTAAGGCTGTTCTTTAATAGCTAGTGAATAATAGCAAGTGAAATCCTAAGCATTCCCTGGAAGTGAGAACCGCACAGGACTTGTACAGATGAATGTATTTTTCTTTCTCCTTTTGAGTAGTCTGAGACCAAGGAGTGGAGGAAATGACAGAGCCCTGGGTGTCTGCTCTGTGAGGCTTTGAGAAAATGCGAGTCATGATGAGCAGCTGCAGCCAGTTGGGAAGGCTAAACTGATTAGTCTGTAAACACTAGGAGATGGTAAGTGTTGGTGTCAAAGGGACTGTGACAGTCATCAGATTGTGGTTTATCTCAGGCTGTCGTTTGAATGATGGCTCTCCCACACAGAAGCAGTTTTATGGCTTTGCAGAGGTATAATCTTAGCCCAGCCTGATGGATCCAGAGCTGCTCAAAGCAGCTTCCCAGTTCTCTGCTTTGTGCTACCAACCCTGGGCTTTTCACAAACAAAACTATTATTTTCTTTTCACCAACCAGGAATTACAAACATAAAATTTCCTAGTCCTGACAGAGTGGAAATTGGCACTTGCCCATTTGCAGAAAAGTATTAGACAGCAGCAGAGAGTCCCTTGAGGACAAAGCATGGGGGCTGCTCACAGGAGCAGCAAGTGGGTGCCTGGGGCAGTAGCAGGACTGCATTTTGCACTTTGTGGTCAGAGATGGTCACAGGAAAAGGCATTCCTGTAAACAGATGGACTTCCAGCCTGCTGCAGAGCTGCATGAGGTGATCCTTTCTGCTCGAGCTCGGTGATGCCCTCAGGAGGGGATGGAAGATGGGCAGTGAGCATGGCAGTGCTTGGTGGGTACAGGCACCTCTGTGCTGGATTTGTGGCAGATGCTCCTCAGCGAGGCAGCTGAGGGCACACACAGAGCTGTGCATGCAGGAACTGGAGCTCACCTCTGATAAAGGTTCAGTAGCTGCACTACCTACCTGAAGTTGTATATAAAACCCACTCTTCGTTTGTTTCTTCAGTGCTGCAGAGAGGAAAGAAGCTCCTACTTGCACTACATGTGCATGTAGTGGCTATTTTAAGTTATAGGGTTATTTAGCACACAGCCATAGGAACTTCTGCTAAAATATAGTCCGTGTCATTGGGAAGAAAAAGGGATTTCCTTGTATAGAGCAGAGAACCTCCTGAAGTTTCATATGTCCCAGTAAAAGCTGCCATTTTTCAAAGAAGATACTCTCTATTCTGGATGATGAGCAAGCCCTTCTTCCTAAAGATTTTCTGGAGGACCCTGAGGCACCATCACTTGGGCAATAAGTTTTTATTTCAGTAAGGGTCAGAGGGAGCAGTGTGAAGCTCTTAAAGCCAGCCACAGTGGAGCTCCTCCATACAACCCCCACAGCTGCAGATGAGTCAGGAGGGGGTCAGAAGAGCTGTTTCACAGATGCTGCCTGCTGGGAGATACATAGTAGGAGGATAAACAGTAAGTGGAGATAAGTAAGGGAAGGTGAAAAGACAGCTATTATCCCCTTTACAGTAGAGAAAATTTTTAAACCAAGCAAAAGCAAAATTAGGAAGAATATGGAGGCTGGGGGTATATGCAGATCTTACTTTAAAACATTATTCCTGCTTTGGGAGGTTCTGTAGCAAAGAAGAAAAGAATTACCAGGAAAAACAAACAACACTCCAGAACAAGAATTTCTAGGGAACTTGCCCTGAACTTTGGAGCAAAGGCTGGAGACTGGAATCTGGTTATTCAGCAGAGGCCTGATAGAGGAAGAAAGGAATTTGTGGAGATAGCAACGAGATAGGCAGAGTATCATGAATCTTTTTTTTGATGTTTTAATTGCATGTATGGGGTCTCCTCTACTTTTCTTTTGTCTCATGAGAGGTAAAAATTTGTTGTATTTAAAACTGTTAGATAAATGGGCAACACCTTTCACATTTGGTCCTTTCTATATTACTTACATTTAGAATAGCAATTTTTGCTACTGTCCTATGAAGTGTATAAGAGCATCTTTCCCTTCCTTTTAATTCTCTTGAGAGCAAACCGTCTCCAGCACATCCTGATGTGGCAATTCAAAATGTTCATATTCCTGGTAGGAACTATTTCTTTAATGAGGACCTGTAATAGTAGCTCCCTACTTGCTCAGTGGAAAAGCGTGTTTTAAGACACAGGCTTTGATTTAAAAGCTGTTGGCAGCTACCTTGCAATAGGTGTATTTCTCTGCATTCCTAGCTGGAGATTTGTATGAAATGTGACAATTAAGAAACCAGGTTTCCTGCTCTGGATGCAGTGGGCCATGCTAGCTGATCTGCAAGCTGGAAAGATGGTGACATTGGTTACTAGTTTGCAAGGATAAGAGACTATTGATTTCTGGCAAATAGATCATGTTAAGGCAAACATTCATAAAAGCCATGCAGAGAGCATAATAATATTCAGCAGTGGAAATAAAGAATGGAATTGATTTACCATGCTACCATAAAGCAGCACTCCTCCTCTCTCTACCCCAATAACAGACTCTTCCCTGCTGCTGCACCTCTGTCTGGGCACCCACCAGGGAGCCAAGGGCGCCCCTGGCTCTAATTGCCTGGAATTTGGCAGCTGGAGGAGATGCCTTGGCCTGCCTCAGCATTTATAAATTGCAGCTACGCTATCCAGGCCTGGCTCAGTGTGGTAAACCCATCTGGCTGGGGAAAGGCAAGTTCTTGCCATTCCAGAGTGCCCCCTGCCATCCCACCCTCCCACATCTGCTCACCCCCAGCCTCATGCAGCGTTCTGAGCCCTCCATTGCACAAATGCATCTTTTGCTGGGGCTGATGCTTCCTTCTGTCTAGCTGTTGTGCACCTGAGAAACATGAAATCAGGATTATTTGTTTTAGTTATTGTTGTCCTGCATGAAAATTAAACCACTGGTAGCAGTTGGTTGGTGTATCATGATTTTCTTAAAATTCAGTTCCATGATGGCTTCGTAAGGCAGGGGTATGTCAGCCTTGTGCCAATGGGATGCTGTTTCAGGTTGCTGTTTGTGTACCAGCTAGGTGACTTTCTCTTCCACTTCCAGAATGTTAGGATCAATGTTGCCTGATTTTGTGGATTTTGGATGCATTTTTCAAGTATTTTAAATATTTAAGTGCTATGCCCAGTGGGAGGGAAGTGATGCGGGTTTTTTTTCAGCTTGTCAATGAAAACACTGAAATGAATGGATCTGGGTGTGACTTTGTGAGCTCAGACGGTCAAAGTTTCAAATGCTTGCACAGGAGAATCAGAAGCAATAGGTCTTTTCTATTTTTGCTTTAAAGTAATCTCACATCCCTGCATCTCTCAGCATTCCTCTACCTTTTAATAGTACAGGCTTTTTTTTGTGTATGAGCAGCAATGCCAACATATTCTTCCCCTTTTCATAGGCTGGCCAGCCTTTTTGGATCGGTTCTGTAGTAGTCACCCAATCTGCTTCATCTCATGTGGCATTTCTGTCAGTTCTGGTTTGTCAGCCTGGCCTGCAGATTAGAGGTGGGGAAGCCAGGATTACCATGGGATAACTATCCACTTCTTCTGTCACACCCATAGTGAAATTTGAGGACATCTCACTAGATCATGGCAGTGCACTGTTGAGATAAAATTGTTTAGTAATGCCTCTTAAGAAGTCTTTGGCTCAGCCTTGGTTTTTATGCAAACTGCCTGTTGTGGTGCTGCTCTAAGCTGGCTGCGTCACTGCTTTCCAACCTCAGTACTTCCTCTTCTCTCACAACTGGAAATTATTCAGCTTTTCAACTAAATTGCATTTATTTCGATTTAGAGTACTAAAAGAAATTGTTAGGTTTAGAATTGTTTGGTTTTTTTTTTTTTTTTCTTTAATGATATGGTCTAAAAATGGCTGAAGTGTGGGTGCACCAGCTGAAGTACTGTATCACTTCCAATACACCCTGTTAAAATCTCTGCAGTGTTGCTGTTTGCAGGTAATTAATGTTGTGGTATTATTTCTTATGTTCAGTAAGTTATTGCTGAAGTCTTAATCCATTGAAATACAAAACTACAGAGAATTTAATGCTGACCTTTGTATATGAAATTAAGTATAATTATTAGATTAGTAGAAGTCCTTTTGCATTAGCTAACATGTACTAACTCATGCTTTTCACTTGCCATGGACTGCTGAATTGATGTTATTTCCAGTAAGCTTGCTGGAAGTGGGAAGATTTACCAGAGTTTTCGGTCTTGCTATTAACACATATTTTTTATTTTATTTTAACTTAAAGTGTTATTGTGTAAAATAAATCCACACAATATGCATGCACTCATGTGCATAGATGCACAAAGAATATTGGTTTAGAAAATTTCAGAACTTAATGGGAGTCAGAGTATACTTTTGGAGGTGGCTGTAGGCATGAGATGATTGCAAGGCTGGGCCATGGAGCAAGACAGCAAAAGCATTGTGTACAGGCAGCTGAAAATACTGTTCTTTCTCTTTCCTACAATGTCTAGCAGCTTCAAAGATAACAGCTGCTTTTTGGTTTTCTTGTATAATATCTGGTTTTCCACTCATCATTGTCTCTGTTTTTCCCAATATCCCTTTTCCTAACTTATGTGAATAAAGTCACAGCTTTTTTCAGTTTCAAAAAGCAGATAAGAATAATTTGATAGTTCTCATCCAATGAAAAATATAAAGCTTGCAACAACTTTACAAAAACCCATTTTTTGGTATATTTCTGGGCATTTGTTTTTTTATACGTGGCCTTAAAAATACCATGGATCTTCTCTCTTTATTCCTTGAATTACAAGCCTTTTAAAATACCTTTTCATGTTCATGGGTTTGCACAGTGTGTAATACAATGGACTTGCAGTCTTGGCTGGACCAGTGTTTTTTACTGCAACACATTTTTAAAATATTTTTCATTCCCACTGCAAGCTCTAGTTAAGTCATTCTGCCCCAAAATCCAGCATCCCCTTTAGACTGCATATTGTCTTGAGGGTACAGAATACGGCTTAGCATAGAAAAAGCTTTTAGAAACATGTGCCTTCTTTCTGTCCTTGGTGGTGAAAGTGCAGCCTCTCCAACCTGGGTCGATACTGCGTGTGAGCTGCATTCTCTTGTGTATAAATACACCGTGTTAAAAAAGGAAAAGCCCTGAGTGCAGCCTGCTTTCTAGTGTGTCCATGCTCTTCTCGGAACTGATGGGGCAATTCCTTTCTCCTGAGCTCACTCAGCTCCTGGGTGAGCCTGAGGACAATGTGCCTCCTCTGCCACTTGGAGAAATCCAGCCTTGGCACAACAAGCTGGGGAGGGTCTGCTCTGCCAGGAGAGAGGTTCTGGTGAGGTTTGTTGTGTTACCTACTCACTGTGCATCTTTCTTGACTTGCCATCTACTTAGAGAGATTTGTAAGCTGGCTGTCTCCTTTCTACTCCAAGAAAACTCATTTATGGAGGCGGTGTTGGTATTCATATGCTTAGGCAAGACAGAGTGGTCTGGTTTGTTTTGCTTTTTGTTCTACTTTTTAAAAAATTATATATGCATGTTTTAGAGAAATAAATAATTCTAAAGCTTTGGGGAGGGGGGTTGGACAGGAACAGTGAAACTGGCATGATGCACAAGTGTTCAACAAATGTTATCAATGAAACTTTCAACAAATGTGACGAAATTAATCTATGTGTATTTATATATTAATGCAGTTCAGCAGCCAAAATAGGATGAAGCACCATTTGTTTGTTTTATTTCTTACTGACAAAAAACCAAAACCAAACTCAATTTGGTAAGAAAACGTGTCTCAGACGCTTACATTGTTTATGATTTTTATGTCTAATGGCATAAAAATTTAAAATATTGGTTCCTGAAACAGAGACCCACAAACCTGGGGGTGTGCATGTAGGTATCTCTCAGTGGGCACTGTAGTCCAGCAGTAATCAGAAAATCTGCAATCCATTTCCATGTCTCAGAAGAGCTCCTTATTCTACAGGCTCCAGGTTAGTCTGCAGAGCTTCTCCCTTGATTCCCGCTCTTAGGGCTTGTGTTTGGGGCACTTTGGGAAATAAACCACTTGGCTTACAGCCATTTCACTTAAGTCCTTTCATTTAGATGGGAAACCTGTCAGACAAAGGAATTGAGTCTCATTGTGAATATTCTGGAGTGCTTTTGAAGGTAGCATCCATTTAAACACTGTAGTTTCATAGTATCCAGTGCCCCCTTTCACCTGCAGCTCTCTGATGTTTGTCATGCCAAGACACAGAACAAATCTTGCTTTTGTATGTTTTACTTTGTTTTACCAAATACTACTTTATAGTACCAGAGCACACAACAGTTATTTACAGGAAAGGTGCACAAATAGTTGGGTCAAAAAGTGCCAGAAGAAGCTTTTATGTTTCATTTTTGTTAACAAAGATTTTGATTAATTTTCTTCTCTTGGTTGATTATTTTTCTTTTAGAGTTACTCTTGCCTGGGTAGTATTTCCCTGAAGTGTTTTCAGTAGAGAAAGGCAGCAAAGCTGCCTCTAAGTGTCAAAACCCTGATTCTAGTCAGAAACTGTCAGGAGTATCTACCTGCACCTGAAGGCAGCTTAATCCTTCTTTGAAATTGTAGACCTTGCCACTGGATTTACAAAGTAAAAATATGGAAACAGTATTGATGTGAAACTACCTCACTGGTTTTATGACATGGGTCTAAGATTGTGGTTGAGTGACCTGAGGAGACAACTGGATTATTTGTAGAAGGTAACAAAGCAGGGTTGTTGCCACAAGCCTGGTAAACTTCCATCAGAATTTGTGAAGAATCTGTGACTTGAAAAAGACCGAAAACACGTTTGACTGATACAAGGAAGAAGTGAGAAATCTGTAAGGGAATGGGATCTTTCTGGATTCCTTCTGAAGTCTGGGATAAACTCTATTTATGTTTTCCATCATGGGTTGTAGGAAGTTTCCATCTTGGGATTTTAGTTGTTCATTTCTTCTGTCTGTGTTTTGTCATTATCATCTGGAGTGAATGCTGCACCTCTGGGTAGTTTCTATTTAATGTGCTTTTAGTACTATTTTCAGTATTACTGTTTTATCAGTAATTTAGTGTTATGTGCCTTAGTTAATGATTGCAATGTGGTTCTTCATTGCTATCACAAATCGTTTGTGTCTCCAAAGGAATGGGAATGAAATGTCATAGCAACAGATGTGTAGTTCTGAAAATGTAATACGTTTTTAAGAAGGAAAACTTAAAGAAAAGCAGAAATCTTGGTCCTGCTAAAATTGGGCTGTGCCTTCACACAAAGTCAGGAGTCAAAATATGGATGGGTAGCCCAAGGCTGTGTGCCTGTGTTTTTAAGACAGTTAATTTATAACAAGAAGCTGTAAAGCACCAACCTTTTCTGAGTCTCAGGGCTACAATCCACACACGGTGTTGCCACAGATTGTTTGTTTATGTGCAGAGATCTCCATGATAGCAGCGTCTCTTGGCAGCCATTGGAAGCTGCTGTTATTAAAAACCCTACATTTCTCATTAGAACAACTCTATTGTACATATTGTTTAAATATAGATTACTAATGAAAGGCCTTTTTATTGCTTTCCCAGTGAATACTTTCGGCATAAAGTTAATTTGTAGTGTTATGTAAATTCTGTTTAACTTCAATCAAGTTTTTAATTATGTTTTTACCACAGTAATTCCCATTTGATTTGTCATCTCCTGTTAGGTATTTAACATTGCACAGGTTTGTTTTTTTTTTTCTTATTTTCCCTTTTTTTTCCCCCTCCTGTTTTAGTCTTTGATGTCACCTGGAATAGAGCCTCACTCTAAAGCTGTGTAAGTTTGATTTCCTTTCATGCAAGAATGATTTAATGAAGAATTACTACAGAAAACCAATATTGGAAATGCTTTATTGTTTTGGTATTGATCAGCAAAAACAAGATTAGACAGAACTACCACTGAGAAGACATCCAGCTGTTCCATTTGCTCCCTTCCCTTTACCTTTCTCCCCTTTACCTTGCTTTCAGTTGCTCCAGTTCAGTGAACTTTTGATGCTGACAGCCCTTGGATTCCATTTAAAATGTCAGTTGCTACTTGACACCTGATGACCACTCAGTCCGTGGCTGCCTTGCATAGACACCAATTGTTCTCCCAAATGTTTGCTTGCCCACTGAGCAGATAAATGGACCCTCTTTTGGCAAATTGGCAGCACATTAATCACATCTGAGATAGGACTTGTCGGGCAGCATCTCAGGTCTAGATAGATAGTTTCAGTTGTAGGTGCATATTTTTTTAATATCTTTTTCTGATAAAATTAAGTGGAAATAGTTGAAGTTAAGTCTGTCTTCAGAGGTCATGGCAGAAAAACTTCTTCAAAAAGATGGATGATATTTCGTGTATTTATGCAGAATTTTTCTCATGAACGTGTGAAAAGACGGGGATTAGTTTTGTACAACAGTGGGGGGTCTTTTAATTAAAATATGCAAAAAAAATTTTTTTTTTCTGAAGTCAGGGTTTCCCTGAACCCAGTAGTGATTTTTGCTCAAAAATTGTTCATGCTGAAGTAAAAGCTGCGTAAAGGATTTATGACACATTCTGCGTTCAGGTGCACTTGAAGTAGCTCAGTTGGATACTCAAAATTAGCAGCAGAATATGAAATATTTGCTTTGGGAACATAGTATTAAATATAAATTAATTGGTATCTTAAATTACTTTAAGGGAATTTGCATACTTGCAAATTGATTTCTAGAAGATTAGGATTATAAAGACTTTAACAATATGCCAACTGTCCTGCTTGAAAAATGAGTGCACGTAATGCCTGGCTACAGCCTTTATTTAAAAGTGCACTTTTGAGTTATTTGTAAAATAGTCTTCATAGTGTGCTTGTACACTTTACATCCTCAGTGTGTGCTGGTATTCCAGCATTGGCTGATAATACCATCAATTCACAGGTCTCCTACAGAAATGAAAGATGGAGAAATAATCGACTCTCCCTCTTGAAAAATCACATTTCATATGTAACTATTACAATGTATTTGATTGAGATGGGAATTGTGTTACTTTCTCATGGGAGTTGTTTGAATTTCCACTGTTTAAAAATCAATTCAGCTTGATGAGTGGTGGATTCAAGCAGTGGAACCCATTAGGATGATTTCATATCACCAGTTGCACCCTATTTAATCTTTCTGTTGGGGGATAATTAAGTTGAACTCATTAATTTGCACGGATGTTGAATGTTTCCATCAAAGGTGGCTTTCTCCACCCTCACCTGTCCTTCCTGTCCAGGTGCATGGTTCTGCCATGGCTCTGAATGGGCAATGCACAGGTGACTGTGCTCTCCTTGCATGGGACATAAACTTTTCCTGCAGCCGAGGCCAAGTGGGAATATTGGGCTCTGACTTTTGCAATAGGCTGTCAGGCATAAAGATTGCTTTTCTTTCTTCTCTGACTGCGTGAGATAGAATGGCTCAATCTTTAATGATATATCTATATATGAACTTCTCTTTTAGGCCACACACAAGGTAGTTTGGTTTGTTTATTTGTTTTAAACAAGAATCTGTAAATCCTCAGCCTGCTACATTTCTATGGGCTCTGAGTACATTTGGATATCTTATAGGTTATCTTTTTTTAATATATATATATAAAGATATATATATGATATATATAAAGATATATATTATTTATAGATATCTCATATCTATATATCTTATAGGTTGCATGGGTGCTATGAAGAAGAAACTGAAGTTGCAGGAGTGTTGCATCCAACATTATGCTGGGATTACAATGCAATTAGAGTATAAATCTTAAAAAACTGTAGGTTTCTTCCCTTGAAATTAATGCAAGGTTGTAAAATTAAGAGGCATGACAGCACCATGGGCGTACATCTCTTGGACTGGTAAATTACTGGGGATATTTCTAACTCTTGTTCTTGTGATTAAAATCATTCTAAGACATTTCAGACATAAAAGAGCACAAAATGCACACAGTACTTCACCACAAATTACTTTATCCAGTAAAATATGTTCTTAAGGAGATGACAGAAAACAGATTTTTTAAAATATATTTTCAATATATTGCATTGATTGTTAATGTAAGATGTACATGCTTTTATTTCCTACTACTTTTCCTTTGAAAAGGACCTCCAAAGATGAATAAAAACCAAACTTTCCCACCATTTCTTTAATACACCCAAAATAAGAGATATGTAAGTTTTTGCCATGTGATCCAAGCCTTTTTTCACACTCCTTTCCAAAGCAGTGATATTTTAACCAGTTGTGTAAATCTTTTTCCTATTTGCTTAAATATGTATCTCAGTCTAGGCGGAGCTGGAAGGGCCTGAATTTTTAAGCTCTTGTATGAAGTGGAGAAACGAGGCCAAGCAGAAGGGAATGCCATTAGCAGGCAGTGACAGTGGCAGCAGAGCTATTTAGACAGCTGCACGTGTCATATCATGTACTGGGGTCCCAGTCATGCTGCTATTTCTGTCTTGTTAGCACAAATCACAGCGTCTACTTTTGCGAGTCCCTGTTGCACCTTGGCTCCTCATGGGGCACTTCCTAATTTGAGCCAGTTTAAAAGGGATGGTGGAAATTCACAGCCCGGTAACGAGGTGTTCATTAAAGTGCAGAGCACAAGGCAGTGGCCACCAAGCCCTTGTCTGGCCAGGAATGGGACACCTGGCCCCTCTGTAGGGATTTGGGAATGGTACCACAGTGCTCGTCCAGACTCGAGAGGCAGAATTTCTGACATTATCACCACATAAGATGTTTGTACAGAGCAAGTCAAGCTAATTCAAAAAAATGTATCTGGAGGAAAAACCTCTGTCTATTGCTTGTTACTGCTTCAATGGCCACGTGTTCTAGACAGTTTTTTCAGGTAACCACCAAACTCCAGGAGATGTAGGCATTGCTTACAATGAAGCTTATGGTGAAGTCATTAATTTGATATATTAACTCAAAGCACCTATAAATCAGTATTATGAATTAAGGTATTTAAAAATATATAAAACAAGACTACTGCTGGTTGATATGGTATTTCTTTTTGCTGTGTTTTGGTGGGGTTTTTTTTTAATATTTGCCCATGCTAAGACATCTTGTTTCTTGTACTCTTTTTATTCTCACTGGACCAGATTTTTCGTTGTTTTCTGAAAAGTTCATACTTTCAGCACAGTAGGCATGTGTTGCATTTCAGAAAATAATGATGTAAAAGCATTAATGCAATTTAGCTGTTGTTAACTTGCATTTTAAGAAGGCTTATGATCTGCTTAGTGTCAATGTTCCATTCTTTGTGTGACACATTCATTTCAAGAATTCCTAAATGCTGACCGTTCTTGCTAAGGCTCTCCTGTGTATGAGACAGAGCTCTAACTACACCTGAAGTCCTGGATGAGTGTCCATATGGAGAAATTAGGTTTTTTTGGAGTGAGAGTTCATCTTAGATGCTCAGAAATATATCCACAGGATTTCTTCATGCTATTTACAAATGCAGTATATTTCTTGGTTTATTAGTTTGCTACGTGTTTATTGTTTGAAGAATAATGCACATATTTACTTGCTTCAATAGTAACACTTAATATCAACTTACAAGTTTAACAAAATATGAGGCTCATAAACAGGCATAAGCCAAACATAGAATATTGATTTAATACTTCTCCTCAAATGGACTTTCTCAAAATCTTTCACCTTGTTCAAAATGAGGGAAGTTCGAGTTAAGTTTGTCTGGTCTTAACTGTTTGTCTTATGTTCTGCAGGGATGTGTGTCCTGGCTTTTTGTGGTTTAATTTTTTTTAGCAATAAGGATGAGAAATGAAGGAAGATTTTTTTTACTTTTGGCTGAGACAAGACAGAGTGTGCCAGTGAGTTCCAAAAGAGGCCTTCCCAGGACAGCAGTTGATGTTATTGCAGGTCTCTGAGCCTCAGCTGTCTGTAACACTGTGTGTGAGCAGTTGACATAAGAGTAGCTCCTGTAAGTGCTGCCGTGCTTTGAGGCTTCCTAGTTAAATGGTGCTGAAGACAGCTATCTTGCTTTCTAGAAGTATTTAATCATGATTTAATCTAGCAAATAAATAATCACTAATAATATTTCTTGATGGCATAGTCAATTGATAACAGGCACCTTGAACCATGACTTCCTTAATTCAGCATTTGAAATTTTTCTTGCAGTAGCAGTACAAACTGAACCAAAGATGTGTACAGGCATGTGTTGTGTTTGCAAAGGGAGCTACAGGGGAAAGATAGTATTGAAGAAATTCAAAATTTTTGAAATGAGCTAGGCTGATGTTGCTGCCTTTTGTTCCTTAACAGTGATGCCAGCAGCACGCTGTAAATGCAAACTTCCCTTGTACAGTCCTGTGCTGGTCAGAGGTGGACAAGAGGTGGTGGAGCAGCAGTGTGGGAAGAAGCCTCTGGAAAGGAGACTCAGCAGTCCAGTTGTAGTGCATCTTATACAGGGTTGTGTATGTTTACATGTCTGCTGGCCAGTGAGTCACTGGCAGCTTCAGCAGAAAGGGCAGTGGCCAGACTCGTTGAGCTCCACTTACACCACAGCACATTTAATGGAGCTAAACAGGAATCCAGTTGCTGTCCTACTTCTTCATCTGCACATAACCAGCAATGGTATCCATGCCTCATTCACAGGAAGGTAAGGGAAAGCCTCCTCCAAGCCTCCTGTGCAAGGGATAGAACAGACTAAACCCACTTGGTTTAAATAATCTGCAGAAGAGCCCTTCCTATGGAAATGGTTGTTTTCACATTTTTGTCTAGGAAACTGCTGCAGCATCCCACAGGGTTTGGGTTTCTGTCTTGGTACTTGCTGTGCACGAAGGCAGTAAGAGCCAGGCTTAGCACTAATCAGCTGTGATTCATTGTGCCTTTACCCCACAACATCTAATATTGAATAGGTTTGAAACCTTTGATACATCTTCCTTTGTTGGTTTGTTTCCACAATTCACTCCCATTAATTTCCAGGGCCTTAGGGATCTTTGTTTTTTCCATTGCTGATGCTGGCCATGAGCACACAGGCAGCTGGTTACGCCTCTGCCCGCCAGGCTCCAGGAGCAAATTCCTTCTGCACAAGTGCTCAGCTCCCTCAGCCCCCTCCCCACTCCTGCCTGGATTATGGTTTCATTAAGGTCTCATACATATGTGATATTTTAACCCAAATGGGATATAATAAATTTCATCTGAATAAGCAGCGCCTTTTACGTGTCATAAATTTTGCCTTCTCCTGTCCCCACTAATGCTCTCCCCCCGTTCACATTCCAGTTATACACTGATAAACTCCTCGACATTTCCATAGTGCTGTGGCAGGCTCGGGGTGCAGAAGTGGGTCAGGCAGAGCTCTCAGGAGAACCGTGACTTCTGTGACTGCCTCAATAGGAGGCTCCCGGCTACTCAGATTTCTGCCTGGTTGACTGCCATTGCTGAAAGGAGAGAAATAAAAGTGTGCTTTCATTCTAAAAGCACTTTGCACACATGATTTTCAGGGCTCTGGTGTGAGATGGGTGAATGTTGTTGCTTCAGGTGGAGGAATTGAGGCAGGAGGTTTGTGTGTGCCATTCTCCTGGGTAGCTGGGGTTGGTGCTGCCTGGCCAGCTGTGCCTGGGCTCACATCACAGCCCTGCCCTTGCCTGGTGAGATACAAGTTTGGCCTTTCCGGCCCAACTGCTGGGTCTGACATCCTAATAGAGTGAAACTTCCAGTGTTGTTACAAGGTAACTAGAGCTAGAAATGTGTATCTGCCGTCTCAAGGTATCCCCAAGCGATTGGTTTGGCTTTTTTGATCTTCTTTTTCCCCCTTTTCCCTCCTCAGTTTGTGTTCCACTTGCTGGAGAGAAAAAAACAAACAAATCAACAAACAAAACCAAACAAACAATTAATGGATTTCATTTACGGTTCTACAATGAGAAGTTAGAATGCTTATTTTGCTAGAAAAACCAAAAAAATTATGTTGTAAAAAAGAACAAAAATACTGTATTTTCTGACTTCATCTCAGTAGGCTTCTGACTGCCTGTAGTATACATATATTTGTATCTGTAACAAGCTTTTTAAATGTGTTTATGTGCTGTACAATCCAAGAATGATACAAGTGCTCTGTGGCTCAGAGATCCCTGCAGTACTGAATGATTATTAGTGGGAGTGGAGAGATCAGTTTGGGAGATTGCTGTTATAATTTCTTGGGGCCCTAAAACGTGTGGAAATATTTTATGTTTATGCACTTTGATACTAGATTTTTTTGGAGTGTGTCTTCTGATGTGTCTGTTGAGTGTCTTAGTGGTTTGTGCAAACCTTAGTGGTTTGTGCAAACTCAGCTTTATTTCTTTAAAAAGAAGACATTCCCTCTGAAATAATGTTACTTAAAAAGCACATATGATTATTACATGACTTTCTTGCTTAATTTTGCGTGCTAAAGGAAAGCTATAAAGGTCATTTGGTGAGCAATTTTATCTGGGATTTTCTCCTAGTAGTTAAAACCACATGACGTTAATAACTATTTACATAATCCCTAAAAACTGGTAGGCAAATTGTGCATGTGGAAACATGAAAGGTATTGTAAACAGGCGAGTTGCTTTATCCTGAGATGTGTGTTTTGACTGTAATGCTGTGTAACCGAAGTTTGAAAAAAGGTACAATTCTAATCCATTTCATTTGTCTTAAGGAGTTGGTGAATTGTGAGTTCTATTCTAGGAAATGGATTTTTGTTTTTGTGAGTGAATCTATAAAAACCCCTTGAAATCGTTGTCTTTTGGCAGTTAGCCAGGCAGCTCAGTAAACAAGCTGGATTGATTATCTGAAAGTTATTTTTTATGTTAATGTTGGATTTCAGATACATAGTGTCACATAATTCACCTTCATGTCTTCTGAGTTCAGATGTGTAGGGTACATTCAATCCTGTATCCACTTCCAAAGCCAAATAATTTTTTCTTTTTAAATATAGGCAGTGCAATCTTACTTTGCAGTAATGGATCCTGTTGGCATCCAGAAACAGAAAATAAGCCTCAGTGCCTTCCATGAAACCTAAGTTTCCTTCAGCAGAGGTCCTGAAAATAAGCAACTAACAAACAAGCATCATGGTGGTGTTGTTGTTGTGGGGTTTTTTTTGGTTTTGTACAGATGCAAAGCCTGGTTGGAACAACTGGCTGCTCAGTTTAGTTCTTGTGGTAAATCCTCTCCTTTAACCTCCCACCCAAGTCTGTGATGTTTGGAGAAGATTCCTTTTAAGGAAGATGAAAAATAACCTTTCTGCTTTTTGTTCAAGCAGAGAATTTTAAAAAAGAACCTTATCAAAGGATGGAAACATTCTCAACAGCATTAAGACAATGTGGGAGGAAAGTTTCATCTAGTTAGCCACTGTGTTGATGTTTCTGTCTGGGGACCTGGCTGAAACTATCAATCTGTGTCTTAAAAATGGCTTTGTGAATTCTACCTGCTAATGAGAAGCAACTTCAGTGCAGCGTTGTAAGCTGGATAACTCCTGCTTTGATGGGTGCTGTACATTGAAAAGGGACTGAGCAATAGCAGTGGATCTGAAAATAATACAGTGTCAATTCCTCAACCTCGCTCTTGGCCTTGTGTTGATAATTGTGTTTAAAACCTTGCTTTTTGGAATCATATGATTGTTTAAACCAGGCTGATAGGATCGTTTTCCCTTCCCAAAATTCCTACCAGTGCTAAATCTATAAGAGATGGAAAATGTAAATCAAGTATTGCAGAAGAGTTTAAGGAACAAATGTTATTTCATGATTGTCATGGAAGTTTGAATGGTTGATTGGTTATTATTGATCATGTTTGGCTTTAAACACAGAAATAGCTATTTACATTTACCCAATTTTAACTTTGAGACCTTAAAAATAATAAAAAGTGGCTGTTGAAACTTTCTCCATCTACTGGGGCATTTGTGGCCTTGTAACAACAAAAAAGATATTGTGCTTCTTTCTGATTTTATTATTTCCTGTATATCCATCATGTCATTTATATGTTGCTACCCTCTTTTTTTTTCACACATTTCATTTATAAGTCACTTTCTCTTTTCTGGCCATAGCTACCATTTTATTTTCTGGATGCTGCAGAAAACGAGTAATAATTGTACTTGTTTTCAGGATCAATAAAACCATGGGTAGTTTCTCTTCTGCTTGAGGAACTGTAGCAAAACTTCTGGTTTATTTTTAATTAGAATAACTTACGGATTGGTTTACTAACAAACAAACCCCAAAATGATGACAAAAACCCCTTTAGGCTCTCAAACACTCAAAAAAAAAAAAAAAAAAATCCCAAACCAACCTGCCAAAGGTGTTTCCTGGATGTGGTTTTTACAGTGGCCTGAGTGCAAAGCACACTTCAGTTCTGTAAATTTTCATCCTGTATCTCCCAATAACACCCTATGGCTTTTGACAAATGACTTGACCTCTGCTGGCCAAGTTGGCCACAGGTGAGCATGAGGCTGCTGCATCCTCCCCGGCCTATGGAAGTGCATCAGGTTATTCCACTCATTAACTGACTCCTGTAGGTAATATATATTTCTCTCCATTTGCAAAATGGAGATGGTGATACTCTCTGCCTGCCTCTCGGTGGGATCTGGGAGGATTAGTTACGTCTCTGCAGCAGTGTCTGAGTGGTGAGGATGATTACAAAGAACAAGATGTGCAATTACACGGGAGGGGCAGCAAGCTGCGAGTGTCTCGTTACACTTACATAGCAGGGCAGCTGGCTGATGAGCTGTCCTGACCTCCGCAGTCAAACCAGATTTCAGCACAGTTGGCTCATTTGTGGGCTACTCTGGTTTCTCACGTCGGGACCTCTGTTTTCTAGAGGTGCCAACAGATAGGGAAGTACAGATGACAGCCACCCTCTGGAGCTGTGCATTTATGTTTGGCTTGCCAGAACAATTCCAGGCACTGAGGATGTGAGCACCTGTAGGTGACTGTCTTTGCCAGAAGGCTGTTCCTTCAGTAGTGGGAGTCTTGATGCTCTGTCCACCTCCTTCCCCTATGACAGTCTTCACTCCTTTGCTGACATCACCTTCTGCACATGGGACATGATTCCTTACAAGATTTTTCTTTCCCTGTTTGCTCGGCTCAAGTTCCGCCTAACAACTCAATACTTGTGCAGTGTCAGCAAGAAGTCAGTCAGTGATAATAGCTGAATTTAGTTTCTTTTATGCCCTTCCAGGTATACACCCTGTTTATTTGATTTTGCTTAGAATGTGGGCTCCTGGGTGGACACCTTCCTGGATCTTTTCTCCTGTGGGCTGCTGCTGTGCTGTCAGTGTTGTCACTGGGACTGCTCTGTTTTGGGACACTTGGGAATTCATTTTTAGAGTTTCCCTAAACTCGTTCAGTGAATTAGATAAAAGGTGTATCTGAAAGGCAAGTTCTTTAATTTGTGGTCTGCGTGTGCTTTAAAACCCTTTGAGCAGTTAAGTTATAGGAACTGCTGAAAGTAATGAGAATGAGTGATAAGAAAAAGGATTTACTTGTGTTTTCATTAGGATCTATTAAGACTAATGTAATCAAATGGGATAAAATGCTGTCACCTTCTGAGGGTCATTGTAAGTGATTGTAATAATAAAGTGATTATTCTAGTGTCTTGCCTAAGGGAAAATTACAATGACTGAAATTTAAAATATTTAGGAGGTGTGATGCAATGCATTTAGGTGTGGAACACTCATTTATTTGAAGTGGATGCTGAATTGTTTTTATCCATGTCTAACTAGTGCATTTGGTTTTCACTTTGATGCATCAACAAGAAACTGTGGTGCAAATAAAGGGCTCATATTTTAGACAGCAGTTAATAAAGCAAAAGAAAATAATAAAATTAGATTTTTCTATTGAACACACAGAAAAATAGGAACCTTCAGTTTTGGACTTGGGTGCTGATTTTTGAGTTTGCAGCTCTTAAAAAGCTTGACTTTCAAACAAGGTGCTGCAGACTTTCTGAAAGACAGACATGAATGGCATTTGAGGTATGTAATCAGTACAGCCAGCACACTCTTTGGTGTAAATGGCCCTGTGGGATGTTTGTGGAATCAACACTGCACATGGAAGCAGAATCAAACAGATGGGAATCTGAACAGGTTAGTATCATGGCACAGTCAAAAGCAGTGGAATTAAGCATTCATTAAAGTTACCTGCTTCAGTGAGGGATCTCAGGTACGTTTTGTCCTTATTGTTGCTCTGTTTTGCCAGTGTCTCTCATAAGCAAAACTATCAGTTAGTGCTGGCAGAATAGATCCCTAAGGATATTAGAACAGCATGATTTTTATCTCAGCTGTGTTCTGTTTCATGGGAGCTACAGCTTGTGGCTGAAGTATTCTGCAACATTTCAACTTGGTTCGTGTTCCTTGACATGTTTAACATCATATGCCTAAATATCCCTCAGACTGAACTGAGAATATACCCTATAGTTATGGAAAAATAGCATATTGGAAATTAAGGTGACAAACATTTATATTTGCTAATAAAGAGTAGACTTCTATTTCATCCATTTCAAAGCTGTAAATTATGGTGTATATCTGTTAAGGGAGGGTTAAGCTATTTGTCCTGCCTTTTATTTTTTTTTGTGTACTTAAATTGTATTTTTCTTTTTTAAGCATTCTCCCATATTTCAAGTAATACTTTTTAGAGTGCAGATGTGCAAACATAAAATTTACCTTTCATGACAATAGGAGATGCTTTGGAATACTCATTCCTAAAAAACTTAAGCACCTAAGTATTTCAAATGTGTAAATGATCCAATAAAATCAATGCAAGTTCTTAAATTAATGAGCTATTTGGGAATAAGCAATAAAAGCATGTCATCTCTGTGGCTTTCTTACTTTAAACATGCAATTATGAAAAAGGATTTGAGCATGATGGGCAGGGGAGGAAGAAACTAGTCTGTAAAACTTTGAAAACATGGTAAGATAAATGGTTTGTGATCCAGTGCTTCTCTAGAGATGGCAAAGGCTGTGTGGAACTCCACAGTGTATGGTGAAATTGGCTCTCAGTTTGCAAAGTCCTTTCTTGGCCATCAGGAGTGTCGTGCTGTTGTCTGTGCAAATGCAGGCAGATGAGAGGTTGTACCTTGCTATTTTGGGATCAGCTTAGTGCAGAACTGTCATACAAATCAGCTGAAAGGCCCAGGGAAGTTGCGTAGTGGTGTGACCAGGGTGAGACCCAATGCTGGCCAAAGCCAATGGGAATCTTTTTTGCAACCTTAATGGCTGTTAAATCAGACTCTGTTTTAGCTCAGACCTTTTCATTTCTTGATCTGCAGCCATTTGAGAATGTGCTGTTAAATATGTACTAAATCTTTAAATAATGTTTCAGTCTGAAGACTCTCACTTGCCCACGAGTAATTTTGGAAGCTCTGTGCTATCACATCATTTTTCTGCTAGAATTTTTCAACTGTTGCATATGTGATTTTTGATTTACCTGATACATTGGATATATACATTAGGTATATTTATTGTTCTTTATGTATTGTAATGAAAAATTATATTTGGCCTCTGACAGTCTCCAAAACAAAATCAAGATAAAGTCTATAACACTTTGTGCTCCAATTCCTGTGTGGGATTTTTGAAACATTCAGTGGCGGTGCTCCTGTGTTTGTCAAGCAAGTTTCTCCATACATAAAATGGAAACTATTTTTGATGTTTTCCTAAAAACATTATGGTATGACTAAAATACAGGTTGCTTTGGACAGGAGTGGTCAGTGTTTCTATAAAGAATAGCCAGACATCTCTGGTGTATCAGAGAGGGAATGAGCAGTCGTTGCAGCCGTTGTCATTAAGGTCCTTCCTTGTGTGCTGTGCTCACTGCTGCCTTCAAGCAACACGAGTCCTGGGCTGGCAGATCTGCAAGATCTTTCAGGTCTGTCAGGAGCCTAATCTAAAACATGCAACTCAATGTCTGATCCTTCCCATTTGCAAGGGGGTGTTCCTGAATTCTGACTAATTTTCTTATTTATTTAAGCAGGCTTTGTTTCATGGGAGAGAATCAGGGTAATTCCCAGTCCAGTTTTGAGATGCAGGAAAGAGCATTTGCATCATTATCTTGATTGTGATGAGTATGTGACCCATGAAAAAATGGGCTGATTATGGAAAAGTCGTCTGTTTACTCCTGATTTCACTTGGCCCTTGCTGTTCTTCTGTTGACAGCTCAGAATACTACTGTCTCAGCCTCACTACGTGGAGACTGCTACAGGTGTCACAGAAACTGGTTAGTTATTATAGAGCACTTTGTAAATAATAAGTTGTAGTAGAAAAACAATTATTATATTGTTGAAGCACAATTAATTCTTCCAGTAAAACTACAAAGAATAAATTCACAAATTAAGAACTTGAAACTGAGGTTTTCTGTCTGTAAAAATCAACAGACATTTTTGTGGTCTGACTTCATTTTCAGATTATGAAATTACCTATTTTCATGATGCAAAATTACCTAGTATGCAAACTCTCAACTGAGTACTCGAAAACAAACATGGCTTTGTAGTAACTCGTTATTTTCCCTGAAGAATGTGTGTGCCCTTTCTTGCGCTCAGCATTGTACTGCTTCATGTGGTTTTTGTCTTTGGTATATAACCCACTGTTCTCCAGCTCCACACTTGATTAAATGGCATTATGAACTCTCTAATTATAATACCTTCACTTTATTTCGCTCGAAAGGATTGGCTCTGGTGGATGGTGGTACAGACAATGTGCAGTGTGAATGCACTAGTTTGAATTTCCTTGTTGGTGTTGTTATTATATGCATTGTGAGCTTGCCTTGTGGTCACCATCACAAAGGTAAATATGATTGTGACATGACGTAACAAAGAGGTAATGTCTTTCACAAATGCTTTACTATCCAACTAATAGTTTATGCTTTTATTACAGTAGCAAATATTGAATATCTCTCATGTGAATGCAACCTCTGAAAGACAAAGATGTTTTCTTGGGGTGCTTTTGGGTTTTTGGGTTTTTTTTGAATGGATGTGAAGCAAGTGTTAAGACATAACTTTTCAAGCAAGGTTTTTACTAGGAAAGAAAAATAGACAATGAGGTGTTGGTTATGGTTTTTGTAGCTAATGTGGAGTCTGGAGCTATAATGACAAGGAAGTTTGGTATGATGTTGGAAGCCTGGTTTTCTTTCCCGACAACTTAATTAACCTCATGAACAGTAGCAGAGTTGCTGCATGGTCATTTGTATTTGTGGATTTGTCACTTACATACACTTTCTTCAACGAGAAATTGCTGTGATTTTCAGTGAGGTTTCCTTGATGCTAATGTTAAGGTCTGTAAAGCTGTTTACATGTCCTTATCTTCAGACAAGAACCATATCATTTTAATAGTAAAATAGGAATAAGGGGAGTTAATGTCCTTACTGACTAAAACTCAGTACAAAAAGTCCAAGGAATTTGATGGAAGAAAGGACAGAAGAGGAATCTGCAGGGAGTGGTCTGGGCGTAAGGGTTTAGTTTGCATCTTAACAATTACAGAGGGAAGATAACGGAAGGGCAACATTGTTGTGAGGACCTTACTGAACAGGAATTGGAGTAATGGATCGTAGATGCAATAGGATGTAGGGAAAAAAGAAAGAGAGCATAAGTGGAAATATGGGCATACACTCAGAGGAGTCATTGGATCAAAAAGCAAGTTACAACCACTTAGGGGGCAGGAGGGGCGTGGTCTTGTCCCCCACTTGATGGTGGAGGCTCTCTTCCCCTTCACTTCAGGCACAGCCCTTGCCTCCCTTTGAGCTCTCTGCAAGCAGCCGAGTGCCAGGTTATATAATCCCTGCTTACACTGCCTCCAGCAAGTGGCCATGGAGCTGTACTCTGCCAAACTCAGTTCCCTCCCTCCTTCCCAGAGGTGGCAGCTGAAATGGGATGTGCATCCCAGGTGTGCTGAGGCTGAACCTGAGTTCTGAACAGCCAGCCTGAGGTCACCACTTGCATCCACATACTATGGCATGAATGGAAATGCTTTGGATTGTCTTAAAATTGCCACAATGTCACTGAGGAACTGTAAAAGAAGCATCAGTAATTATTTCTGAGTGCTGCAATTTTTGTTTTACTTATGAATGGTGGGGAGTGGGAGGTTTGCAAGCAAAAACCTAGTACCCATAAAAAAAAAAAAAATACTCCTCCCCCCATAAACAAAACCAGAAAACAAAATGACGAAACCCAAGCCATCGAATTCTAGTGTCTTTTTAGTGTGGTCACGGGGACGTTATCTCTAAGGATGTTTTGTGTCCTGCGAATCAGAGCTGTGGGCTGCTGCTTTGTGTGTTTGCACCAGTGATTTTGCAGAAGGCTGACAGAGTCCCTGGGCTGAGCCCAAGTGCTGTGGGCTGGCAGATGTGGCAGGCAGCGTCTGTGCGCGGCTGGGAATAAAGAGCCCTTGTGCCTGCTGCAAACGCACGAGATTATAAACGTGAAACTGCTGAAACCGTCCCTTGCATTGGAGTTCAGAGAAATTCAATTTGTTTTAAAAATAGGTTCAATACGTAGGTTTCCTGCTTTAACGCAGCTCTGTGTATTTAGGATCTTGTAGAAGATGCAGAGGGGGGAGTTTTGGAGCAGGGCAAATCATTGGCAGATTTAGCATCGTGTACGTGTGTGCCAAGTTATTCTTAGCATGAGTGGAGCCCAGTCAAAAGACTTCTGGTTTGTGTGCTATTCTGTTGTGTTTTAAACTAACGTTGTGTATAATTGGCATTCGTTAAGGGGGAAATGTAGTGCTGTTTGCTTACATCATGCAAAGTAAAATTAGCGACCAAATTAATAACAACTCATTTTTCAGGCATGGACAAGGAGCTGGTTGCATGGCACTACTGTATGGGGAAGAAGCAGCCAGCTCAGTTTTTATATTGTGCTCGTTAATACTTTCCTCCTCCTTCTATCCTTTATGTTGACATTAATGTTAATTACTTACTTGCAGCAACCAAAAAGTATTGATGAAAGCCCATGAACCCAATGTGCTTTTGTAAAATTAGTTTCCTGCTTAAGCAGATATTTCTATAGTAATTGACACAAACCAGCCTCAGACAGAGAGGCAGGGGAAAGCTGGTTGTATGATTGATTCACCATATTCTGTGGTTATTTCATGTTTATAGTAAAGAGAAGACTGTAAGTATAGGGCCAGATGCTCCACCTGGGTCCTTATCTGAAGATGCAGCCTGAATAATTTATTAAGGTGTCCTTTACATTCTCTTCAGCTAGAAGTCTTGTGATAAAAAAAACTCCAGAATTTTTAAACCTTTCTCTTGTTTTGCTTTGCCTTTGTTAAAATAGTGGAACACTCCAGACAATCCCAACAAACCCAATTCTGGTGCAGAATAAGAAATCATATGTGCAAATGCTACAGTGTGTATATTGCGATATGGGAAAAATAACTGCCCATTTGTAACTGAATTCTCTCAGCTGCCTAGTGATTGTAGGTGTTAAAAGGGATTGGTTTAATGTTTTAATGACACATTAAAGTGGTTGATTGTTTTGGGTTTTTTTTTTCCTTAAAGAATAAAAAATAGGCTCTTTTGTTATCCCACATTATCAGGAGATAAGAAAATTGCATCATATAAGATGTGATCCCCAATAACATTTTCTCTTTGAAGGGATGAGTAGTTCCCTGGTGCCAACCTTGTGGCTTTAATGTGATCTCCCAAATAGCACAAAGCTTGTTACTATAAATACTGACTTTCAAACAAGCAATATTCTCTTCTGTCTTGCAGGACAGCTAGTTGTGCTTATTTTCCCTTGTTTTGCTCTCTGATTTCCCTTTTTCTATAGAAAAGTGTAAGTATTATAAAAGGTCAGGTGGTTTCTGTCCAAGTAATGGATTGCTTCAGGCTTTAAAAATGATGCCTGTTTATGGTCCTGCCATCTGCAGGAGCAGCAGCCTATCATAAAGTTACTGTATTGATCTGTCACTAGTACTGTCTTGTCTGCCAAATGAAAAATGGCTTAAACTCATAACCTGGGCCAGCAGTTTTCTTATTGTAAGCCAGACAAAAAATGCTATTGATCTTCTTTGCTGAAGTGTTCTTTTCACAGCTTGCCAGCATCAACATACTGTTGTCCTTAGTCAGGGCTAATTAGCCAATAATTTAATGCAACTGAGACAGCAATCTCAGTTTGGTTTAGCAGCAAGGGAATATGCTGTAACTTCAGGAGTGTTGGCGCCTTGTTAAAGCACGGTCATGACTGCAGTGCTTGTCTCAACTTTTACACTCTCACTTCAAGTTTGATTTGCTCCACACTAAAGAATAACAGTCCACTTAGGCAGAGGTGTGCTGTCACCTCAGGATTTATAGGAAGCAAACCCAGATGCAGTGTTGGTGTCTGTGTTCTTGTGAGGTGTTCTTGGTTATGCACTCGCACTTCAGCTTTATGGTCATTTCTTGAGTGAAACCAAATAGTTCATTGAATTAATCAGGGGATCCCTGTGGTTCGGGAGCTACAGACCAGATGGATTCAATCACCTCTGAGAAACAGCCAAATAAACCTTTTTTGACTGATTCATTTGGTTTTGTTGGGATGTTTTTTTTTTTTGGTGAAACACCAACCAAATGAAAAGTCCACAACTAAATTGTTTTAAATCAGAGTTTATAAGATAGCTCTTTCTTTCTATAAGAAATACATTTTCTTAATCCTCTTACTGCTGTGGAGGCCAGAAGGTTGCAAGGAAACTCAGATTGGAAGGATGGGGAAGATCTCATCTGCTCACACATGTTGAAAACTCATAGAAATCTTCCACGAGTATTACTCTTTTTAATTCAAATATTCAGTTATGTATATGAATGGAGTTTGCTTGCTTCCAGTCCTTAGCTGTGTATAGGAAGTAATTGGTACAACTTCAGCTAAGGATGGCTCAGTGTGTATCAGTCCATGTTTAATCTTGTGGGTGGTTCTCCTGGCTTCTCACGTACTTTTGTGGTGGTGAAAGGTACAGCCTGTACAACATTCCTTTTAGGATAAACAGTAACAAAGCCTTCTGAAATATAATTACAAGTGTTTTGCCAAAAAAAAGAAACAGACATCGTCTCCCAGTCTTGACCCAAAGCAGCTTCTTCTGTAGTCTTGCCCAGACAGTGTAGGCCATATCTTGGTTTATATTTCAGAATCATGCATGATTCAAGTTGTATTTTTGTTTTCTGTTCCATATTGCTGAGCACAGTGTGAGGCAATGCACGAGAGGCAGAAGAAAACAGATGATCCCCGAGGGAAGTTATTCTTTACATTTCATACGTTAGTTTCTCTGGAGTGTGGGTACATATGTTAATTTTGTATATGAAAAAGGAGTTTAATCTATAAGGACACTTAAAATTTGCTTGAAGAAAGGCAACTTTTAATCTCTGAAAGCATCCCCAAAGTGCAATTAACTATTCTGATGTCCTGATGACTCAACAGATGCTTCTGTAAACTGGAACACATCTGTCAGATTATAGAACTGATATGCTGCTATATGTGATTTAAAATGACTGCCCATAAATGGTTGTATTGGGATAAATATCAAATAGATGGCAAGGGGGTCCAGCTTTGCAGTAGTCCTTAAAAAACATTTGGCAATGCACTGTTGGTTGTCACTCTCTGAAGCTGGCTATGGTCACCTGAAATGCCTGACTCTTCCGTGTATTTTTAATGAAACAGTAGAACTAAAGATTTTTCTAAGCCTTTCTGAAGATTAGCAGTAGCCAATTCAACTGATTTTAGACTGTATTCCATCTGTCTAGCAAAGAAAGAAAATACATTAGTAGTCCACACATGAGTAGCTTATTAGTTCATTTGGCGTGTGCTCTACAGTGATTCAAGACTGATCTAAAATATTCATCCACAATTACTGGTGCAGCGCAGTTCAAAGTGCTTCAAATCTGTGGGTTTGACTGAGAAATTTAAGGAAAATAGCTGCAAATTGATTATGTATGTAATTAATAAAACATTTCATTCTTATGTAAATATTAAATGCTTGGCTATTTTTTCCTCTTTTTTTTTTTTCCTTTCCTCTTACTGAGCTCCCCCTCCCTGACCTCCATTATATATTTGTTTGTTTTATAGGATGGTGGGTGGGCTGGCATGTGGGCATATTCTCCTGAGAGGAAGAATTAATAGCTGAGTCCTGTGACTCATTCACTGAACAAACAGCTGTTCTCCCTCTAATTCACCCTTGCTCAGATGTCCATCCCACCCCGGGAGAGGAGCTGCCAGAGGGCACTGTTTGCCTCTGCCTCAGTTGTTGAAACTCAGTCCCCTTTCTTGTAAAAAGTGCACTTTCCTTGACCAAACCACCCCACGCCCATGTAAAGCAGAGCTGTGGTAGCATTTTTCAGGGCTCCCCTCTTACAGGGTAGTGGCTTTGGCACAGCAGTGCCTGTTTGGAGCTGGGGCTGGATGACAGTGGCTTCAATACGGGTTAAAAGCTTTCCGTGTGTTGCGGAGAAAGGGCTTTCGAGGACAGCAGAGAAACGAGTGGGTATTTGTGCAGATAAAAGGAGTGAATTCAGTGAGGCAGGACTGGGGTTTTGTTTAGGGTCTCTCCCTCCCTCTTCCAATGTCACAGAAAATTAATTCTAGTTTTACAAATGCTATCAGTGGAAGATTTTAAGAACAGCCTGCAGTAAAACTTGGAAGATCTCGAGGCAAACTGCATCTTGCTTTGAAATGACTTGTCTTTCCAGCTCAGATGTCCATGCAGAGCATGAATTGTGTAACACTGCCTCTCTGATGTTGCAGATGACCTCGAGTTTTAGCATGGGCAGCCTGGCAGGGCTTGGCATCAGGGAAGGCCCCTGCAGCCCTCCAGGGAACCAGAAAACCAGGATCCAGGGCTACCAGTTTGAGAGAACTTGTGTAATAGCTTGTGTGATAGACAGCAAGGAGCACTCTCAAATGACCTGAAGAGAAGATGGGGGAAACTGCTTCTAGCTATTAAATCCCAAGATACGACTCTTCCTCTGAGACATCTGTGCAATTATTCCTTTTGGAGCTTTTATTGCTATGACATTAATTTGCATTAAAGGCTTGGATGTCTAAAATTGTGTTTGCCTGCACCTTATTTGGGTTGTAGTGTTGCAGCTTTCCTGCCCTTCACTTCCCTGCCATGAGAGCAGCCCTCAGGCAGGCAAAGCAGGCAATATCCCCCTGCTGCACCCTGTGCACACATGGGGTTGGATACCCATGGTGCTTAGTGTTACAGAAGGAGGTGGTTAGGGTATTCAGTGAGCTGATGTGAAGGCACTCAAGAAAATGGTCTTGGCAGAGGATAGATTTAAAATTCTGTGAAATGCCTACCTTTGCATTTAGAGAAATGGAATTTCACCCATAAGTCTTGGCACACCTGCTAGGGACAGTGGCTAAACCTAACAAAATAGATGTTTGTAATTGAGTTGACTGGCAGCAATATAGAATATTAAATGGCTTTTTTTCCCCTTCCACATACGTGAGGTTGTTTCCCTTAATATGGTCTTCACATCACTTGAACTGCTTTCTGTTCAAATTGCTGTTCACTGGTGAGTTCCATTCTGATTTAACTAAAAGCAGGGAAATAGCCTTCTCATCTCCACTCCTATGAGTGGAAGGTAAAGGCAGGGAAGGAAATTTGTATGTTGATCAAGTTTAGGAGGTTATTAGGCAGAGATGGTAAAAAAACCCTAAAACTGCTCCTGATTTTACATTGCTTTTAACTTTCACTTTGGAGAATGTGGGAGAGTGAAATGGTTTATGTATATTTTCTTTAGACGCTTTAGGAAGAGCTCTCAGATACTGCTCTTTGGTGTTAAAAACACACTTAATTTTTAATTTCCTCTGTTTTAAGATGGTTAAACTGGAGAGGTTTTCACTTTGAACTGCTAAGGTCAGAGCCCTCTTACCAGTGTTGTTTGAGGTAAGTGGGCAAAGGAAAATTTTGGGGAACTCAGCTAAGTTCTATAAAAGGGTTTTAATAAACGGCAGATCTAGCTCAAAAATGCAGAAGTTGGGGTGTACCTTCTACAGGAAAATACCTGTTTAAAAAGTACTTTTTAGCTACAAAACAATGAAGAGTTTTTCCTTGCAAAACCTTGGCACAAAGCTCTAGAAGTGGTCTAAGGCTTTGTGGGTTTCTGTTTGTCCGTTTTAAAAGTTTTCTTAAAAACCAGCTTTCCCCACATTGGTGCTCTGTTTTTACACATCCATGTTGCTGTATTCACAACTCTGTTCCATACTGCATAGGGAGGAACACTTCCAGACCAAAACAAATCAAAACTTGTTTATTAATAGAAGATGTTCAGCATAGTGAAACAAAGTGAAAAAGATAAAACTCTACATTTTTATTGGTGATGGTGTAAGTTTCCTTCACTCCAGTATTTTTTCACTGTGTGCAAGTTTTGGGTTCTGCCCCCAGCAAAAATAATCCACACATGTTGCATGTATTTCTAAGCCCTTTGCTCTGCTACTGTCCTTAAGTAGTAATGCTGTAAGTGTTTAGAAATTATTCTGCTGCCAAACATAAGACATTTGTTACTCTCAGAGATGATGGCTTAATTTTTAGTATTCCTTGGTGGCTTATATCTTGACATTTCTTATGACCTACAATTAAAATGACTTTAGCAAAGTCTCAACTTATATCCAGATTTCTGAGTGTGGTTGACTGTCTCCAGGGAGAGCCTTGAACTGCTCACTGAGTCAATTTTTTCTTTTCTCAAAACAGATTAAATATGTTATACCACTTTATATTAAAAGATAAATAACCCCAGATGACATAACTGCTACATTTAAAATTAAGAATGTGCTCTGCACGTTTTGAAGGGTAGTAATTTTGATGCCAATGCTGTGCTGATAGTATTCCACCAGAGAGAGCAAAGAATGCTTAAAAACAACCATGTCTAATCCTATATCACTGTTTTGCTGGTCTCATTTGAGAATTAGGTTGATGGCACTCTACTTGGGTGGGTGCTAACTGCTAGATGTGGCAATAATCTTCTTTAGCAGAGCCTGAGACATTTTGCTTCCACTGCCTTGTCTCCCTGGAGTTAAATTTTTATTTTTTTTATTTGTCTTACTCATGCCTACTACTTTCTTTTAAGGTCAGTCTTCTCCCTATTCCTTTAGCAAGACAGGCTGCAGAACTTGCTTGTGACTCACCTGGCGCCCTTAGCTGATGCTGCAAGTATAATTCGAGTAGACTCCTCATGTTTATTTTGTATCCAACACACAAGAGGAGCAGAGGGAAATCAGTAGCTGCTGGTGCTCTGCAGAGGCTCTACAGGCAGCTGTATGCAGTGAGAGTCAGATGCACTGACTGTGCCACAAGCAGCTTTTGTTCCTTCAAGCCACTTCCATGGTTGTGCTTGAGTGGATTATTGTTTAAGGTTGTTGTAAGTACAATAGGACTTAAGGAGCAGGGAAGGGGAATTTTTTTTCTAAAATAGAACAAAACATGCTAAAAAAGTTTCTACAGGAATAGATGGCAAATGGCCTTTAATAATGGGATTTTATAGGCGATGTCCAGTCTCCAGAATAATGGTTCAGTTTAAGCCAAGACTAATAATGCTTGTTATCCTGTGCCTTTGGGTTGGCAGCTCAGTCCTCTGCTACAAACAGATGCAGTCTAATGTGCTGCTGCCTGGGGAGGAGCTGGGACTGCCATGGTCACTTGTGAAATGATAACTAATTACAAACCTCAGTTGGTTTGGGCCCATCAGCCCCAGGCTGACTCTGACTGTAGCTGCCTGGGCACTGTTGGGCTGGAGCAGGAGCTGCCTGGACTGCCTTGCATGGGGCAGCCACCCCAAATCTTTCTTATTTCAGCTTGGGCCAAAGCCACCTCCATCAGATCATAGTTTCACAAAGATACACTGAAATGCCTGTTCTAGTCTTGTTTCCCTGTTTCTGCTTAAACCCCTGATCTGTTCTACTGACTCATGTGCAGCCCCTTAAATCTGGGCTGGAAGGGAGGTGGGGTGCAGCAGTGCCCCAGGGACTTCAGAGTTTCCAGGGCTGTGACAAGAGAGCAGAGATGTGGACTACATCAATCTTGGCTTAATCGTTTTTAGGTGCACTGGGCTCGTCTTAGATGCAGCCTGAAAAAGAGAAAATAGGATTGGAAAAGTGGTTCTTTCAGTAATTAGATTTTTGTGGAACAACTCGAGAGAAGAAAAGGATTTTGTTGTTGTTCTAAACTGGAGATTATGATACTCCCGTTAAGCTTTAAATGCATAGGGTATGACAACAATGTGGACCTTTCCATTTCAAAATAAAGAAATTGCAAATTAGTGGCTTTCTACAGCTGAGAAAATGTGTACTTCAGTTACGTTTTATTTTTTTGAAATAATGTGAAGTTTGAGAAGGCTTTCATTTCTGTTTATGCAGAGAGAAAACTAAAGGTAGTTGTTTGGTTTTTTTTAAATTGGGAGAGCTAAGAAAAGGGTGACTAAATAAACAAAACTTTTTCTTCTACACACTGGTGAGAAATAACATGGGAAATAACAAAAGCAAAGTTTCCATAATTATTACTGTGATTTTTTTCTTACTTTGCTGTACCCTTAGCATTCTGCCTAACTGTGTTTGGAAGGAGTGTGCATCCTGTCTGTTCCCTCAGATAAATGTCTGTATTTTACAGCCATGTGGCTGCTGCATTTTGGTGTGATGTGTTTGTGTGGTTTTGGTTCTTGTTTAAATAAGGATTGCTGAGGGGCAAATCTAGGTGTAGGCAAAGTTGAAAGTTGTCTGAAGCTGCAGTCCTGCTTCCCTCTGCACAAATCTCCCCAGCTTTATTTTCCTCACTTGTTCTCTCTCTGCCCAGGAAGGAACACACCAACCTGCACTGACATTAGTCTTCTCTCTGTCTCTCTTCTTTCCTCCCCAAAACTCTCAGCTATTTTGCATTACTTAGTTTGACAACATTTTTTGCTTTTCTTATTAAACTAGCAGGCTTTTTATTTGTGGGGATGGCATCTGATGCTCATCAGACACATACTCCCTGTTGATTTTGAGTTGCTTTAGAATTTCAAGAAAGCCCAAGTTTCAAAAAAGTCCTGATAGAGGGCTCTGATACCTAATAAGGACTGCATATAATAGTGAAACTCTCTGCAGAAGTTTGTTAATGTTTTCACATAGCAGAAGTATGCTTGCTGACCAGTAAGCTTATTTAGGAAGAGCAGCACTTTGTGTTCTTCACTTATGACCCAGTTACAGCTGTGGATAAATGAGAAGTTGGGATTGCTGACATGCTGTGGTTTTATGGGAATTTTGAGTTTGAACACGTTCTGCAGTTCAAGGAGAATAATGCTGGAACTTTGAAATAATTTGTGAAAGTAGGAAAATACCCTAAAATGCACCTGCCTTATGCATTTCCATAGGAAGGTTGTACAACATGCTTTAACTGTCTATCCTAGCAGTATTTTTGTTTTTCAAGAATTTCTGCTTGGGTGTTTTCTATTTGCTCTCTTCATTTTTGTTTGGGTATGTGGAGTCCAAGTGATATTTTGTTTATGGAAACTGAAGGGTTTACTCTTGGTTACCTTTAGAGATTGATTTATTTGCAGTTATTTAAGTCCAGCACAGTCTCAGTGCTGAGGTATAGACAGTGACATACCCTGGGGTTGCTCCTGCTCTCCACAGAGGGTAAGGCTGAAGAAGAGAAGTGGGATTCCAGGACTATCTGTGATAGTACAGAGAGATCTATTATAAACTTGTCTCTAAAATCTGGCAGCCACCATGTGGGACCAGGACACAATGGGAAAGCAGGGAAAGTTCTTTGTGCTTGACCTTAGTCCATTGCAGTGATACAGCTGAGATTAGGAGGTTTCAAGATGAACTCCTTGTTACTTCCCTATTGGATTTCCTCCAGTTCCCCCTTACAGTATTTTTATATCCTTTAATTTTAAGACTTGTAATGCACAGTTTGTTCTGGGTATTTCTCTTTTTACATATATATATATATATATAGAGAGAGAGAGAGAGAGACCGTTTCCATTAATTTTGGCAAAATCACTAAGAAACAGAACACCATGTTAAAAGAAAAAATGTTGAAACTCTGTAGTATATTGGGCCAAAATTGATGGGTGAGTTCCCCTCAGTAGCTGCACAACTGCTTAGTCTCCTTTTTTTCCCTCCTCAATTTCTGGAATAATTAACAGTCAATAAGTAAACAGTCAATAAGTAAAATAAAATTATATGAAATTCCCCGAGCTGAGATTCTTTTGCCCATGGTGTGCAGACAACAGATTTGGAGGATTCTTGTATTGCTTTTGCTACTATTTAAATCTTTAAGGGTTTATTTTTACAGCTTTGCTTTTGAACTTTGGAAACCTAGAGATAAATATATCCCTTATAAACAAAAACAAAAAAAAGGCCCAAGCAAAGAGCCGAAAGCTGAAATTTTTTTATGTGCTGATGAGACTTTGGAGAGCTGGCTTTAGGAAAAATTCCTAGTGCTGCAGGGGACAGATAAAATCACTGGCGTTTGCAGCCCTGCTGTGCAGCCTCTCCTTCCTTCCCTGGCTCCTGCAGAGCCTTCCTGGCCTGTCTGGGTTGGCTCCTTCACAAAATTCATTTTTACAGTGTGATCTACTCAGAGCAAGAGTTGTGCAAGAGTAATGCACCACAAACACATCACTATAGGTGCAGCCCAATGCAGAGTGTCCAGCACTGTGTACATCCAGCGGTCCGTAGCCAAAAAACCATTTGTGGCCAAAAACCCCTGTGTGTTTGTCTCTGGAAGAGCAGGAAGCCCTCCCTGCTGGAGGGTTCCCTTCCTTCCCCCATGGGCACCCAGAGCTCCCTGAGTGGGCCCAGAGGTGTTTGCCTAAAGGACTTGGTGCTTCCCAGAGCCCACACAGGCCGTGACACAGGGAAATGTGGGAAAGGCTGGGAATTGTGCACCATCAAGGTCCTGTGCCAGCATAAGGCTCAGAACACACCTGGAAAGGATGGCTGAGGCCAGCCAGGTGTAAGGGCTTTCCAGTTAACACCTGTTCTCTACCATCTGTTCTCATTTTCAGGTGTAGCCCACTACCCCTCAAGTTTGCCAGTGAGGCTGTTTTGGGGATCTTTCTAGAAACAGGAGGAGAGAAGGGACCAGGCTTTAAGAAGCTGATTTTATTTTTAGAAGCTGATTGCGGTTCCCAGCAGGACACTGTGAAGTGTTTTGGCAGAGCTGGGGTTGGAGTGGTGGGGGGACATTGTACAAGCCCTGAGCAGGTCGTGAGGGGAAACCAGGGAGCAGATGCTGGTGGGGACAGTGCCAGTGTCCTTAGAATCAGCTTGGACCTGGTTTGTGAAAGGGGTGGGTGGTCGGTGATGTGAATTCACAGAAATGTTAATGGATGGCCCTTTCATTTTAAGAGGTGCTTTATAAAACAAAGTAGGAATTGTGGTGCCAGTTTTACAGATGGGCAGAATAAAGCACAGAGGAGGGGGGCAAAGCTTTGGGTCTGTGTGCTGCAGCAGTGCTGTTTGAGCTGGTTTAAACAGCCTGTGTTCCCATCCTCTGCCATGATGGCTGAGCACTCCTGTCTTGGGCCCACTCCCTGGGTTGTGTTGGCACAGCTGTTTATGAGATAACATGCTGAAGGAAATTAGTTCCCCCATTCCAGCTAACCATGCAGCTGCACAAATGCAGTGTTGGAAGTAAGAGTCCAGGAGAGAGGAGTGAGATGTAAAATTCAAACGTCCAAGAACTGATCTGACAAAAGTCCAATCCAGTTACACCTGGAATAGTACCCAGGTCTTGGGGCAGGCAGAACAAAAGCTTTTCCTTAAGAGAAACAAACTAAAATAACTAATTGTAACTTCATTAAAGACCAGTCTGCATTAGCTGAGAAGGTCGTGTTAGCACATACTAAATTTGAATCAATTAACGTGGTTTTCCTGCCTTACATAAGCAGAATAAAAGCACTGGGGAAAACTTCTGGATGAGAATAAATCCTTTCTGAGTGAAAACATTGACAGTGCAACGAGACCTTAAAGCCAATTATTCACCCAGGCTGCTTGTCAATATGTAACTTCTCTAAAATTGCCTTTTGTGAGCCAAGAAAACCAGCAGTGTCCCTGGATGAAGCAGACAGTCCCTTGGTGACACTGGGTGTGTTGGGATGGGATGTGACTGCTTCTAAGAAGGTTTTCAGTCGTGTTTTTATTCCTTGTGAATTACCAGTGAAAGGGATAAATATGGCTGCAGAACATTGAATGCAACTAACAATTATTTGTAATAACTTGAGCCTTTTCTTCTGCATTTTTTTTTAAGTCACCTGTGACTTTTGCATCATTTGAGTTGTTATGAAAGGCTCTGCTCCCACAGCTGGTCGTTGGGGAGGAACCTGGACTGGTTGCAAATTGTATGGGGATTGCTGTGTTGGTTTTTGTTTCATTGTTTTTGGGGGTTTTTTTTCCAGTAGTATGTGCTTTTTCATGTTTAATGGATTTTATTTTATTTTATTTTTTTTTGTATGGAAGTTATTTGGAAGTCAGTTAAAAGAGAGGCAAAACGTAGTCACTGTGTTCCTTTTCTCAATATTTGCTGAGTTTTGGAGCCTGGTGGTATAATGCTGTAAGGACACCTTGTCTGCCTGCTGAAACAGCATGTAACAAAATACAGGCTACCAGTAAACATGCCCCTGTCTCCCTTTGCAATCTTTCTTTATAATTAAAAAAACATTTCCTAGAAGTTGCAGTGCTGTGCCAGTGTAATCCATAAACTTGTTTTGTTTTGCTACAGGGAGCCTGGTGGTTCTGAGGTATTTTGGTGTATTTTCTTAGGCAGCGTTTGGGGGTTGGTTTATCTCTTTTAATGGCACTTAGCTCACAACAGTCAGCAAGTACCCTTTATAAAGAGAATAAAAGAGACTTCAGCATGACCTTTAACTGAAAAAAAATTGCCATTTGGCTCAGGAAATTTTGATATAAACCCCAACAGAATTCTCATTATCTTTTCCTCATTTCATTGTTCCAGGCATGAAAACCTGTAATACATAAACTGCTGAGTGAGTCTCAAAAGCTTGGGGGTGGCAAGAGCTGGGCTGGAACCCCAACCCACCCTCAGATCTGGTCCTCCTGGCGTGGTCATTGGGCTTCTAAATGCTTTTAATTCATTTCAGGTCTTTTCACCGAGCTAATTCAAATGCTGCTGTGTTCTGCAGCAGAATGGAAGCATGATGTGTCTGTATTTTGATTGCAGGAAAATGGATCTTGTTATGTGAGGGCATTGAGGAAACAGTCCCCAGCTACTGAGAGGAAGAAAGGCCGGTGGGAAATATTCAGGTAGGAAATCTGTGTGGATCATCAAGCAGGAAAAACACTTGTGGGCCCTTCGTTCTTTTTCCAGACATTGTGTCGTGTTTGATGCTTGAATGGCTGATCTGGTCACTATCATAGTTTTATTTGTTGTTTTAAGGAGCAGCCCTGTTTGGTCAATTGATTGCAACAACAAAACACTGCAAGCAAAGCCCTCAGCATAAACATTCCTCGGGCTATCCCTGGTACAGTATTGATCCTGATACAGAATACAAACAAATTACTCTTTGCGTGAGCCATTCCAGCTATAAAACAGGGCAATAATATGTTCTACTTGCTGCCAATAAATGTGCATTTATAATAAACTAAGCAGAAATCCCTGAGTAGAAGTGAACAGTAGTTTCAATAATGTGTTCAATATCTTATGTCTAGCTGTTGTACAGAATTTTTTAAAGAAGCACAGTGGGCACTCCAGGGTTTCTGTTTCCTCCTTCACTTAAGGAAAATGATCTTTGCAGACTTGTTCTACTGCTGGTTTTCCTTTGCTTTTGGGGTTCTTTTAGGTATTTTTAATACATTATAAAGCCATAGGTAAGCTGATCTCTGCCTTGTTTTTGGTGTAGTTCATTGCTTCTCAAAATTTTGGCCTACATCATAATTTTCTTGTGGACCAGCTGCCTCTCCTTACGCTGCTGTGTTGGTCTTCTCTATTTTTGCTCCTTGTCATATCCCAGTGGTATTTCCATATATTGGGAAATAGCACTAAAGAGACTTCCATGCATCTGTAGTTGCTTTGAATGCACCTGAAATTTGGAGGGGAGTCAGTACCCTGTGACCATCACCACTGGGGGTGCATAACTGAACCCATTTGCAAAAAGAAAAAATGTTACTGATCATCAGAACATAGATTTTATTATTATTTTTATTATTTTAAATCTGCTTTACCATGCTCATATAATCCACCTCATCCATATTTTCAGTGCTGCACTTTGTTGAGTTACAGACAGTTGACCTCAAGGCATTTCTTGATGAACATTTCTGTCTGCTCTCAGCCTTGAAAAACTCAACCTTTTCAAGAACTGTATGGGAGAAAAATATGTAAGACTAATATTTATAGGCTGAAAGTGAAGGGAGAGGAAAGAGTAAAGTGTAAAACTTGCTTCCAGCAGAAATGCCATCCCTCTTTTACCTCTGATAATTAGAAGCATTTCTGACATGGTTACCAAGCAAGTTAGTGGTGAGTGCCTGCCATTTGCTGTGCATTTCTACTGCAGGATTGTTTTCCTTCCCATCCTTTCTGCTCTGTTCTTTTCAGACAACCACAGATTTCTGATACTCACTTATTACATTATGGTTCATCAATACTCCTACATTTCAGTGACTTCCAAGTATGTAGACATGATTGTTTGTAAAAATGCAAGGTTGTGATTCAGGTTATGATTCTGAGTATTTTTTTTCATAGTGTTTAGCAAAGCTCATTTGCATAACTCCTTTCATTAATAGTGCTAGCTGAAATAATCCTGAAAGACAAGAAAGGGGGAGAGTTTTAAGTGCCATAATTTTTGCCAGGAAAAGATCTTGGCTATATTAAGAAATATAGCAGTACTGATTTTAACTCTAATGGAAGATTTAGAGAACAATACAAGTAGTTTTTAGAGGTGACTTAAATGGTATACTGTATTTAATGGTCCCTGAATATAGGTCTAAGATGCTGATCTTAGATAATGAAAATAGCATGTGCAGGCATAGAAATGCAGCAAATAAATAACAAAAGGAAACACAACACCAAACCCCACCACATCAAGGAAAACGCTCTGTTTTTAAACTGTAGTCTTGAAAATTTCCTGGAGACTTCCCTAGACTTGGATCCTCATTTTCAAAAATAAAATAAAATAAAAATCACTTTCCTGTACCATAAGGAAACTTGGGAAAGAAGTTCCTGGCTGTGCCTTGGGGTCGTGTGGCCTCGCTGCTGTAGAGCTGGAATGTTTGCCATGGTATTTCCGGAGGCTTCATAAACACACAGAAAAAACAGTGGGGGTTAGGAGGATTTTAAAAGTATTGCTGTATTTTCCCCCCTCTAACGCAATTTTTTTTTTCCTGACAGCCTAAATTCATTGCTACTTCAAATATAGGTTTCTTTTAGGAATTCAGGAGAGGTTTTATTTGATTAGTCCAGTGAATTTTAAGAATTAAGTTAAAATATTTAGTAATTTTTTAATTGCTGAACTTGTACAGAATTATTTCTCACTAGATGTAATACCTGGCAACCTACATATTAAGCCTGGCTCTTATTTAGATGGTCTTAATGGTTTACTTTTGGCATGTGTCACTGTGAGTGGCATTCAGTAATCTGACTTGATAGCTGTCATCTTGCAAGGCAGAGTAATGCAAACAAAAGATGAGCACTCAGACAAGGTTGCAGTGAAGAGCCATTTCCTAAGTCCTGCTGTGGTGGCGTAGAATCCCCAAGTCAAATCAGAAAAGCACAGAATTAGTTCTGGCTCCTGGGATATGAGGGATAAGGTTATGCAAACCTCTTCCATCCAACTGTAGGAATAGTTCATGCTCCTTTTCAGACTTTGCAAATACCATCTTAAACTGGGATTATGAGGACCTCTGTGTGTCTGCAATGCCGTAGATATGTCATGTCTTAGTGGCAAGGTGGGCTGAAGGGCCCCTGCAGTCCCTCTTACAGCCTGGGCTGGCAGAGCTGCATCTTCTCCTCCTCCCTTCTCCTTCCAGCCTGTTGAATACGGGCAGAGAACATATTTGTTCTAAAAATAACCTGATGAAAATGAAGAGGAGGGGGAGGATGAATGGACTGTTTTTAGCTGAACCAAGTCCATTCCCTGCACAGCACCACGAAGCTGTCCTGATACTCCCAGGAGGGATGGGGTGAAGGCAGTGCAAAGGGAGCTGGTAACAAGTGGCCAGAGATAGGATCTGCTCGTTTCAGATTCCCTTTGTGAGAAATCCCCCAGCAATGAGCCTGTGTATTCCACAAGGCTGCTCAGGACATGGTTACTGGGAGGTGTATAACCAAATCAAGGCAGGCTTGTTGCTGAATCAGACTGTTTATTGCATCAGAAGTTACAAAAAGGCGGCATAGTTTGTCTTTGGGCTTCTCTTCTAACTATGAAGCAGTAGAGTTGTTTTTTTTTTCCCAACTTCAGGCCCCAGTGTCACTCTGAGGAGGAGCATGGGTTGATCTGGAATTGAGTAAGGGCACTTTGACAGGACTTCTTTACTCCTTTCTCCTACTGAACTTTCTGAATTCTCTGTTTAAGTGTGGCTAACTATTGAATTATATTCTCCTAGTGTTGAAATGTATGAAGTCTAGGATAATTTACATTAATAAAGTACATTTTGTTTTATTTTAATGAATTTTGTGATGTCTGATTGCCACAGATTGTGACATTGTCTGACTCCTACTCTACTGGCCTCTAGGTAGAGCAGTTGATTGAGAAGGGAATGGGATGAAGCTGAGAAGTTGTTCTGAAACAATTGTAATTTGTAGGGAAAAACATAGTTTCAAATACTGCCTTAAATATAAATGCTCTGGTGTATATATGTCACCTTTTGTAAAAGTAAGCCATGAGTCCAAAGGCAAACTGCGTTTTGAGCTTGTCTGCTTGTATGTGTGGGGTTTTTCTTCCAGGTAGACACATAGAAATGTGTATGGCTGCATAAAATGCTGGTAGCTTCTTGCTAGAGTTGTCTTCAGTGTTGTACTTTTTAGTAAACTGCTGTAGCACCCCAAGTTTCAGGTGAAAAATTCCACCTATTTAGGTAGCAGAAATACCTAAGAGCTTCCTTCTTTTTTTGGAGATGTTCCGAAGTTCTTTCTTGTTGCTTAGAATATTTCACTGGTTTGTCATTTTGTGCCTGTATGAAACAGTACAAAGATTTTTTATAATTTTGTAATGATACTATGTATATCCAAATAATATTTTTCATGGCCTTTGGCTTTGCCCCTTCCCATCTAAGGATTCCCAAGCCTTCCTAGGAAACTTTTGTTTAGGCAGGCCAACGGGAGTCGTGGTTGAAACTTGTTCTCAAAAGCTCTGTGTTCCTAATGGCCTTTGACAGTGGTTGGGAAAGATGTCACTTCAACATAGTGGAAAGCTACCAAAGTAAATTATATTTTTAATGAAGGATTTTCTATCTGGATGAATTGATACTGGCAGGACAGCATTAGTTTAAAATAGAAGAACCTTCTGCAGACACATTGCAATCTATCCTGATTTTACTTTGTCTAAACAAAAAGCAATGTACACATAGTGAGTGTAGACAGGTCTTTTAGTCTGAGCTACTTCCTTTGGCAGATGGCTTCTGATTCTTTCCTCTTTTTATTTTTTATTTTTTTTTAAGTGAGTGTTGCTTTGAAGAGAGACCAAATAAAATCAGTATTCAAGGATTGTTTATCATGTCACTGCATGGGAGATTGCTGTATCCTGTACTACAGCTACTTTAGGGTATGTACAAGATCCTTGTGGCCTTATAAAGGATGCTAACTTGCATTCCTCTCTGCAAAGAAGTATTTCCAAAAGAAATAATACACAGATTGAGTATTTATTTTTGTTCAATACAAAAGTATTCAGAGCTCACTGACAAATATTTTACTTCTCTACCCTCCCTTTTTCCTTTAATCGTGTTAGTCTCCCCAGTGTTTTCTTCTGACTGTTAGAAATGTGTTCTTTTAGGGTATTTTAGATCAGCTGATTTATAAGCCAAGATTTTTTTATCTTTTCACTGAAAGTATGTGTAAGTAAAGGGACTAAATGGTTATTTGACTTTTATAACCCTGCACTTATGTATACTGTATATTTTAGATATATTAGATGTGTGTAAATTGAGATCCTGGTTTAGAACAGTTGTTGGCTGTCAGAACAATGGTTGAGGATTACATATGTATTTTCAAATGACTGGAAAATCTAAATAAGGTTTTATTAACCTACAATAAACATACTGTTGTATATTTTTAAATGTTTCATACCAAACAGTATTCAACTACATTTCTCTATTTCACCTCCTTGAAGTTTGTAAGTTCAAGGTATAACTGGTTTTTCACACATTTTATTAGGCCTTGATATTTCTGACAGCACACCTTTCTTTTTCAGGCCTTTAAGTGGGAATAGAGAGAGAAAATTATTTCCTTCTCAAGACAAAAGAACAGCACAAGTGTAATCTCAGCTCTCAGTTTTTCTTTTGTCTCAGTCTCTTAACCTGGTGTGATTAATTTGGTTCGATTTGGTCATATTTTTAGAAGTTTATGAAAGGATAGGAAAAAGGGAAGCAAAACACTTCTTTGAAGCAAGTATCAGTGATTCAAATGCTGCCTGGAATCGTAAAGATATGTATGACTGAGATCTGTGTTACTGGAGTGTGAGAAATTCCGTGTGAAATTCCAGCAGGTGTAGTGCCCAAACTGATGATCAGGCAAGGGACAGGGATGAGTATATAAACTGCTTGTGCTCTGCTGAGAACGTGTAGTCTTCACCACAGATCAAACAAAGCCTTTTCAAAGGAAATATTTTAAGCTAGCAAGTCGTGGAAAACCTCCATGTACACAATGTAATCTAAACATCTCAGGAGTCAAAATAAAGCTAGTTAATCTGCAGAACATGAATGTGTGGAGGAGTGTCTGCCACACCTTGTGGGGTCCCTTCTCTCTCTTGCTTATACCTCTCCCATAGGTCAGAAAGCTCAAACTGAAAGTTAAAAATACTCCTTTACAGTAGAGTGGGAGGAAAAGGAGAACAGACATGAACACCACCTTCCGAAGATACAAAGTGTTTGCTACAGAACAGTCTGTAGACACAGAATGCAACAAAATAATTATGTGTTGAATAAGGTGTTTTCTTTGTTGCCTTTGATTGGGGAGCTTCAGTGGAATTTCCTCTTGCCCATGTGCTCTATTACTGGGTGGACAGAAACTCACTAATTTGAATAGGTTGGTTTCTGCTAAATGTAGTTTAGTAATGGCCATTTTATTACTGGCCTTTTAAATGTAAACATTCCCAGTCTCTTCAACTCTCTCCTTAAAATATGCTTTTTTTTTTTCCCCTGATGATTTTCATTGCTACGCTTTGATTTTTGTCTGATTTTACTCTGAATTTATAAGTTTCTTATACTACTATTGCCAACCACTAGACTGACACTGCTCTTTTAATAAGAACTATGGCATCAAGGCAGCATTAGTTTCTTGGGTCCCAGTTTGATAACAGATTTCTTTCTCTGGGCACATTCCCCTTTTGGACTGTTCAAATGTCCACCAAAAATAGTGAATTCTTTGTTTGTTGGTGGGAGCACCTGTGCAGAACCCATTTAACATCTACAGCATGGTAGTGGTTTTTGGTCATTATCGCTCTGGACCTGACAGAAGCCAGAAGTGGAGTGCTCTTTATCAGTTTGTAGAGTCTTGCAGCGCTTTGCTCTGCATTTCCCTCACCTTTCTCTTTGGCCTTTTTGGTGCCTGGTGTCTAAACACCTGCCTGGTGCCTTTTTTCATACATTGTCTCAGAAGTTCCCACTTGGAGACCCCTGTTCCCTCCATCTGCTCACAGCACTCAGGGTGTTTTGGGAGTTCATGCAGAGGGAAAGCACAATACTTGCAGCAGAGGGTATACCCCAAGAGAAAATGTACTTACACCATGTCTTGTGGGCAGATACGAGCCTGATGTGCTTGTCTTCAGCTGCCCACGTTCTATGTGGAGCCAAAGCAGAAGCCCCATATCCATTGTGTTGAGCTCGAGCTAATAAGCTCGGTCTCTTGGCAGGATGTGTTAGATCAGGCTTACTGCTGTGCTAATTGTGCTTACACAGCTTCCAGTTTGGAGCTGGCTCATTTACAGCTGGCTTGGATGGTGGCCAAGAAGGCTCGCCCCTGCCTGCAGTATGCCATGTAGACATACACACATCCAGCACTTGAACGTGTCTGTCAATAGCAGGAAATTATATTTGGAGGGAGGGGAAAAGTCTTTGGCCTGGCTGCAAGTGTAAACAAGGACAATATTAATGAATGAGGAAGTAGGTAACAGTTTTAATAAGGAGAAAGTTTGATTATTCCTGATTTAGACTCGCTGCCACGAGTTGTTTTCAGCCTGTGTTTGGCCCTATCTTTGTTCCTCATTTACCACTGTTTTTGTGGGGGTTTTGGTTTGAGGATTTTTTTCAGTATATCTTGGGAACGTTTCCCGGATTTAAGAAACCTCATTGTAGAAGTGAGCAGCCTGGTATTTTAACTGAGAAACAGAAACTAATCTAAACACAATGTTAAAAAATGGGCAAACATTCAGAGGATAGAAACTTGCTTTTATGGTTAGCCCATCCACTACTTTTTGTCTTCCCTTACTTCATATGTTAGCAAGTTATTGTGTACACTGGCTCTAATGCAGTGGCAAGGATTGGAACATATTAAGTGTTGAAATGCTGTAGTTACCTAAAAGTACAGGATACTCATTAGTAACAGGAATTATTCAGGAAGAAGAAACCCAGAGCTGTAAAAAGTTCAAGTTTGTTTATTTAGGTTTGAAAAGCTGGAGCTCAGAATGACTTGAAAGCCACATCCTCAGCTGGCAAAGATCAGTTTCATCAGTTACCAGCAGTTGCGTCATTGGCCTCATCAAGAATGTGTCCCCTCAATTATTACAAAATCTGTCTGTGGAGGAGGGAGGTGGATGGGAACATTAGGAGTGTGTATGTATATAAATATAGAGAAAACTGGGCTAGTCTCTTAATTTATTGTTAAATAATAAAAGGATTCATCAGCCCCATTGCTATGAGCTCTTAAAATTCGAGCCCGTTTTTCTCAAACTATTTTTTTAGTTACAAACATCCATGCATCACTGCATTAACTTGCTTGACAGTTTAGAGGCCACTTCTCCTTTTGAGCAAGCCTTGAAGAGACAGTAACAACCCTCTAGTTCTAAAATCACTGTTATTAAAACAACCAGGGGAATGTATCTCTGCAAAGGCAGAGTTGAATAATGATTTATCTCCCTGAATTAATTTGAAATTTCAGCAGCACTAAGTAATATTTTAGTGGCAGGATAATCCTGTACATTACATATTAAGTCTGCAGACTGCACTGCCAGAGGAAGAACCCTGCAGTATTAAAGTGACACTGTAACACCATGGTATTATATTCAGGTCATTAGGGGGCATTTTACAGGATTGAAGTTATCTGGTGGAATGTCAAGGGTGAATCGTGTATTCTCTGTTTCTTTGCCTCTCCAAATACGTAGATTAGGGGTTTAAAAAAAAAATAAATGACACGTTGGTCACCAGTGTTCCTCCCCTGTCTCAGCCCAGTGTATCACCTGGGCACCACTTGCACAGTCAACAAACACTGAGAGGGGAGGGGAAGGGGAGGAATAGAAACAGATGGCTCAAATGGCTGGTGAGGGAGCACTGTACTGAGGGTTGGGGGGCTTTCTGTATGAATCACAGCAACTGAGAGACAAGCAAAAACTCAAGTATTTGGCTTTGGTGTCAGCAGGTGTCCAGAATGATGGAAAGTTCTGAGCTCCAAGGTGAGTGTTTCCAGAGCAGACCCCTAACACTAAGAGATTGGGACACTTTTGTGATTGACTGTACTAAGGGAGATGAATGCCTCTCTCTCCTTTGTGCTTTAGAAATTCCTTCTAAATTCATGTGTGTGGCCCATCATAACGATTTTGATACCTCTTTTCAAATGTAGTCATCATTCAGACAGCTCTGGTTGAATTTAGAGGGAGTATTAGGCTGTGA
The DNA here is from genome assembly GCA_013397095.1 of Sterrhoptilus dennistouni. Classification (NCBI taxonomy): domain Eukaryota; kingdom Metazoa; phylum Chordata; class Aves; order Passeriformes; family Zosteropidae; genus Sterrhoptilus; species Sterrhoptilus dennistouni. Next base: position 1,132,903 of record VWZU01014071.1, on the reverse strand, counting down.
AAAGCATGTGTTCTCAGCACCTCATTGCAGCCTCTGGCAGAGGCTGCTGCCATTCAGATCTGCTAGCTAGATAGTTTGCATGATTATTCTGTGCACCATTAGGGACAAACTGGGCTGGGTTAGTTTAAACATGTAAATAGGAGCTTTGGATCATTTTTCTAAACAGATAATCATCACACAAGTAGCCTAGCTGTCTAATAGCAGATTTCACCACACCAGTCTTCCCTTGTCTTTCCTTCACTTCTTTTAAACTACAGCTTTTGGGATGGTGGAAGCATTTGTTAAAAATAAAAAGAATGATAAAAAAGGATCACTGACAACAAGTGAAGTTGAAATGATGTTTAACTTCCAGTTGTGGGAATGACAATGGTAACATGCTGGTTGGTCAGGGGTTCATAACCTTTTCAGATAACAGAGTGGTCACCATACAAATGAGGGGCATGGCTGTGATCTGTCTGTGATCCAAATGGTTGAGAGGGGAATTCCAACAAAATTTGGTTATTTGAAGAGTTTAGTTTCCTCTAATCTAAAAGATGGGCTGACTTGTTATAAGGTGGTACCTGTTTTCTTCTTCCTGCACTCCATGTGATGGGAAACCCTTAGAAAATTCTCATGGGCAAAGCTGTGCCTGGCTGCTGCAAACCAGTGCTCAAAAGGAGTAGTGAGGACACTGGACAACTGGGCATTTTTTTACAGATCTTTAAAATAAAGATAAATGAGATAGCATTAAAATCTCACTAGGGAGTGGTGGCAGGACTGGTATTTGTAGAGAAGTGCTGGCTATGCCAATGGGAGCATTGCCTTACCTGGCAGATCTGCTGCTCTAGGAGGCTGTGAAGGCAGATCAGCAGGTTAAACACGGCTCTGGGCATGAAGGGAAGCTCATGTTCCTACTGCTGTATGACTGTGGGTGCTGGGGAGTAAACTACAGGCAATAGCTGGGCTCCTGTACCCTGCCTACAAAGGTGTCTTCTGCTCAGAATACCCAGTTAAAGAGATCCCTGAATTAACCTACAATAGCATGTTTTCTCTTCCTACTTCTTTCACGTATATAAAAAAAGTTAAAATATTATCCACTGCATTTTAAATTACTTCCATACCCTCTGCCTCTGCTTCCTTTTTTTTTTTTTTTCATGAGAAAAGACTAAACTTTTATTTTCATATATATGGGCTAATTTCACAGAGGATAAAGTTTCAGTTTAGGTTTTGAGGATTGTTCTCCTTTGATTTCGATTTTGCTTTGGTTGTCACCAGATTTTGTTTTAAAATGTGTATCACGAAGCCAGTTCTGTCCAACTGTTTCTACTGGGTATTTTTTCAAGTTGAAGACAGTGGGCTTTCCTGAAAAAATGTCCATATACAAAGAACTCCCCAGAGTGTGTCTCCAGTGATCTGTGCAGTTAGCAGTTACTCCTGTGAGCTGTCATTTTACAGTAAAAGTAGAAAATGTAAAATATTGATTACATATGCAAGTACAAGAAATGTACATCTGTATACTAGCTCTCCAGAAGCTTGTAGATAAAAATAGATTTCAGTCACATTTTTCCTTTTGATGTGCCACAAGAAGTAAGTTTTGGTCTTGAGGAAGTGTGTGTGAAGCCATAAGGCTATAAGCTTGTGAGGAGAACTTTATTCCAGTATTTAGCTAAATGAAGTAACATGGAAATTTTCTGGGATTTCTTTTCCTAAGTAAAGGACCTATACTAGTTATCATGGTGCAGCAGTGAACAAAAACAGGAGAGATCTTTGTTGTCTATCAAATGCACACTGTATACCAGGTATTGTAGTTTATAGATACATATGTAGCATACTAGATATACATAGTGGCCTGATGCTTTTGTTACTGTTCCTCTTGTACTGCTTTTTGAATGTATTTCCTGATGCTATAACACTTTTTGCTCTAAGTTTTAGATAATTCAACATCTGCTTTTCTCAGTTGAAATAATCCTGCTGCTCTCACTGGTGGTACACAGCTAAAGCCTGTTTTCCTTCCATCCTACTGAAGGCAAAGATCTGGAGGACAGGCTTCACTGTCCTTGGCCATTGACTCTGTTGTGACTTTTTTTTTTGATTGCTATCAGTTTGAAGCATTGCCAGATACTGTTTTGATCCAGGAAGTTGCCAAACCAACCTGTGCCTCTAGCTTCTTGTAAGGGCTGGTCATGATAATAGAAAGATTGTAGGACAAGCCACATTATCTTATGGGATGATGTGTACGTGATAAGTTCTGAATAATTACACAATAAAGTAATCAGCCAACAACTTACTATGTTCCTCAGTAGGGAACCTCAATAATAGGTCTAGCAAAAATAGAACTTTTCTTTTAATAGCCATTGTTAATTTTTTTTAAAGTATTGTCAGTGTTTATTTAAAGTTGAGCTGATATCAGGTTCAGTTTCCAGTTCTTTGTAGAATGAAAATTCTTTGTTCAGAATGAATCTTAATAATGAATTGAAGGTATTTTAGAAATAGGGTTTGTGGTGGAGTTTCATTTCAGTGTTTATTCCCTTCATCCACAGTGTGGTGCAGGACTGTACATACTAATCACAAATTATGTCTTCTTAAAGATTTCAAGTAATAACCACCTGGTTCTTTGGTATTTTGGGTTTATACGTGAAGCCAGGAAATCAACTACATTTGCTCATTTTGTTGCCAAAATGTATCTTGACTTCTGCAAACAGTTTAATGGAGTGCATTCAGTTTTGATAGTGGTGTAAGAATATACCCATGATAACATCCAGCTTTTTTGGGAAGGTTTTGCCTTTGCTATCTATAGCTGGTAAATTTATTATTTTGGATATGCATACATCCAAACACAATTTACTACTTGTAATATGAATATACTATACAAGCTACCAGAATATTTGTAGCTGTAATGCTGTCTGATGGAGGGGCTGTACTTTGCAGTAATGTCTGCTTTTTTCCTTTTGTAAGCTTGCAGTTGATTCTTTTTTTGGACAATGTGCATTCACACATATATGCACAAAGTGCATTTTCAGCCTGAAGCTTCAGGCTAAATGTGTGAGCCCAGGTGCCATATTTCTAATGTCTTTTGCATGAAATGTGAAGTAATTGCCCAAGTGTAGCAGCTGTATGTATGTTTATGAAACATGAAGTACAGGAACAGTCTGTGATTTCAAGTGTCTCATGAAAATGTGTGTGTGGTAAGGCCACTCTGTCTTTGGAACAAACTTCTTATGTTCTTGAACTTCAGACTTCCCAGTCTTGAAAAGTGAAGTGAATGACAGAATACCTAAAACACCTCCATATGTGTTTATATTTAGTAGGTCTAAAACCACTTCCACCAAGGTAACTTACTGCAAAGGAGAAACATCTGCTGAATTAATTTTCACGAAGTAGATGGTTTTCTTACGTTTTTGTGTTGTGAGGCCTCCCAGCCAGGAGGGGAAGAGGGATACAGGTATGGTGATCTGTTAAATAAATGAAACCAAGTGGATTGTGGGTAAATAAGAGTGACAAAGAGATGAGTTAAGGAGAGCAGAAAACGTTCTTAGACAGAGAACGGTGGATAGTGCCTACCTCTCCATCATGATCCCAAATGTGAGAAAAATCAAAGGCTTTTTTCTTACTGGAGAGACTGAAAGAAGGTCAAGTTCAAAAATAGCTTTGGGTTAAAAAGGAGGGAGGAGAAAGAGACAGTATAGTCACTGAGATGAGTAACTTCAGATAACGTTTGAGTGTCTGAGGTGTCATTGAGAGAACTGCTGCTGAGGAAGGGCCTGTATTTTCAGTATAGAGACACATGATATCACTACCAGAAATGGGCTGCTTCTGGTGCAGGTTGTCATTGTACCCTATTTATTGATCTCTATTGATCCTCCATTTCCATGTGTGTGATGCTGAGACTTCTGAGGCCACATGCCTTGGTTGTCTTATGCAATATTCCAAGCCATTCTATAAATCCTTCCTCATGAATTATGGAGGGAAAAAAACTGTTCTCTTCCTGAACTGGTTAAGACTTTAAGGAAGATAGTGAAGGCTTTTGTGTAATTTAACCCTTCCTGTCCTCAGCTGTTTACTTACTTACACAGCTGTAAATTGACAGAAATGCTGGAGGTATGTTCTAATCCTTATCATCAGGAACACCTGGAAGTCATGACTTTTGAAGCATTTGTAGCAGCAGAAATGGTTTAATGTTGCTGAAACATTTTTCCTATGTGCATTAAAAATTCATATGGTGATGGATTTAATATGAGATTTGTGTAAAAGTGCTTTGAGTAAATACCCTGGGTTTAGAAACAATGTAGGATCTAATTTGCCAAGGAGGAAGGATTTATTTAATTTTATTCAAAAACTTCTAAATAGATTGAGTCCCTAATAATCTTAGAAGCTGATATCTGTAGTTAGATTTTGAGGAAGTGTCTTCTACCAGCATCTCAATATTTTAACTATAGTTTTCAAAAAAAAAATAATTTTTTAAAATAAGGCATAATACTATTGAATGAGATAAGAGTCTGAAAGCCTCTGCTCAATAAACTTATATGTTCTTCAGGAAATTGATGATGTATCAAAAGCTGTTTCTTCAGATAGCAATCACTAGCTTAGCTTCCCAAAATGAATGTGAAATACGAGCATTGAGAGAAGGCTGTGTTTGCTTATAATGGTGCTGGTTTTGTGTACAGCGTTCTCAGCTTATCTTGAGAGGGGTTCTGACAAACAACAAAACCCATGCAAACGGTTTCAGTCACCAGTACCTTCTTCTGATCTTTAAGTATTTCTTGGCTTATGAGACCAGTTAAAAAAAGTTTCAATATTTTCTTCTCCTGTTTTGGTTTTTTTTTTCACTCTTTGTTTTAATGACCAAAAATACTGGATGAAAAGAGATCCTCCAATTAAAAGATAAGCTACATATTTGAAATGAAGCGTATTCTCCCATACAGGAATTAAGCTATTAATGTATGTCTTTTGAATCAATCTTTGTAAACAGGGCATAGAAAGATACATCTGTTGCGGTGGCAGTGGTGTTTGTTTCCTTTTTTTCTTTTGGAATAGCTGAATGTTTTCTTCAAATAATCTCTTTTATAGCTAATGTGGAAGTCTTTGCCACTGCTGTGAAAATGAAGCAGTGTCCACTGGATCAAGTGGCATCTTGCATTGAAGTCCCTTAGTAGAAGGAACAGTGAGACATGGATGCCTGACCCATGTGTGGTTTTTTATAGCAGGTTATCTATCTCAAAAATGAGCCTTTACACATCTCTTCTGTTTAAAGTGGAAGTCACTGTTGTAAAGGCTGCTCTTCATTCACAGGGAGTGAGGCACATTGCTGTCCCCTCAGTGAGACCCCCAAGGTCAGCCTGAACCTGGGAGAGCCACTGGGAAACATGAAAGCTTTGGGGTGAACTTCAGGTTTTCAGATGTGGTTGGATGTGGTTTGGTCAGTCAGTGTATTTGTGGTTTTCAACCCTGTTGAGATGAGCTTTATATTTATATCTATGCTGAGTAGCATAGATAGGCATTGCTTGCTTGCACTGACCTACTGCTTAGGTGACCAAATACATAAGCAAGCTGATTTTTGCACTGAGCGTTTTTGGTTTTTTTTTTTTAAATGGGCATAATTCCCACTGGTTCCACTTTCAAATCTGTCTAAAAATGAGTGATTGTTAGTGTTTTCACACTGATGATGTCTTAGAGTCATTAATTATTTATCTTCATGACTACGTGTGTGCGAGAGAGGATTTGGTTACCCCTGTTTTACAGGAGACAGACAGGGCATGAAGTGACTTGCAGACTGTGCCTGTGCTAATGTCGAGTGCTCCATGGAATGACTCCATCCTGGAGCTGCAAGGAAGGGTGTTCCTCATTGTACTGTGCTTTATTTTTAGAGGATTCGAGAGCAAACCGCTGCAAGCCTCGGACTGGAAGGAATGTTGCCTTTTCTCACTATTTCTTAATTTTGCAAAACTCCTTAACAAAAACTGGTAGCGTTTTCAAGTCTCACAATGGCTTAAGAGTCTTGTGTCTGCTGAAGGAAGCCCAAACCAGCTCATTTGTTTCTTTGGAGGGCAAGGTGCAGCGTGCTGTTTGTGCTGCCAGCCTTGGCAATGCCTTTCCCTCCCCAACTTCTTTGTCCCCCTTCTTCCCTTCCCCCACCCCCCCAATTATTTTTCCAGAGACCTTGGCTTGCTGCTTCTGGGGCAGCAGCAGCAGCTGCTAGTGCTGTCCTGTAATTCTTCCATCTCAGTCACAGGGGACTGGAAGGGAAAAGACGGTCTGTCTCAGCAGCAGTCCACCAGCTGCTGCTACAATCTATAATGCGTAAATTTGCAAAATATAGCTTTTAATTTTGCTTTGCAGTCAGAATGAAAAACTAGAGTGCACCACCACTGCCATCGTTGATTGATTAATAGAAATAAATGCTCCCCGTTCCCCCGGTTCAGGCTTGGACAAAAAGAATTTGGAAGTGGCTAAAAATAAAAGGTGAGAAACCTGACAGACTTTCCCACCAACAGAGTAATTAAGAACACATTGTTGTGTATGTGTGCTTGAGAATATGCTCTGGCTAGGTAAAAGCTGTTGAGTAATGCAAAAATATTAACTAAATCAGAGTATAAAATTGGGCTTGGGGTCATGATACTTCCTGAAGTAGGTGGTTAAGCAGGGCTTCTTTGTTACAGTGTTAATGACTGAGGGAGTCCCACAGATTCTAGCCTAAGAAATTTCTTCCTGAAATTGTGCATTGAGACATATTTTTGGTTTTGAGGTTTTTCTTAAAGGAGAGAGAAGGGGAATTAAAGAAGAATAGGCAGTGTTCTTTCTCTGCCAGCAATGTAGTTGTAGTAACAATAGTAAGTGCTTGTTTTGTGTCCAGTCATACACCTTGAGTAAGGAAATGGCCCATAGAAAAGGTAAGCAGCCCCCAAATTTCCATTAGAAATGGATTTGTAACCTCTTCAGTGTACCTTTATGAATGATGAATCTTTTAGTTGAAGCATTCAAGAAGAGCCAGCCATAACACGGCCAAAATTCATGAAAGAACTTGTTTGAAGTGAATAGTTTAACTCAGTGGGTTGTTCAGAAGACTTGAACTATAAAACACCATTCATAAAAAGAATTCATGTTGTTGTGGCACACATGACTGAACCAAAGAAAAACTGTTGTGTGTATAGCTGAGAGAAGTAATTTTATCACAAGTCAGTTTTGCAGTTGATTTGTCAGAATCAACTGCAGGGGAGAGAGCAGATCTAAACCTTTACCTTTGTGGATACCCTGACTCTGTCAGTAAATTACAGTGTAACCTGGTACCTATCCCAGAATTACCAGTCCTGATTTCTGTACATCTTACATGATACTAACGTCAGCAGTTTTAAGTAAAAGCATAAGCAGCCCCTAATCTTGCAACACACACTACTTTGAATAGATATGTTGTACAGACATGTTGGCACAAATAAACTAAATCTATATGTGTCTTTGGGACTCCAGAAAAAAAACAGTTAAAATAGTTGAAGGAATTTTTAAAAAGCATACTTTGTGCATGTGTGTGCACATATTATCTTAAATTTGTTGGAGTTTTTTAGCATGTGAAAAATACAGCCCCAAGTGTATACCATGCCTTCTATCTCCTGGGAAAACAGAGTAAGAAGAAATTATATAGTTGACCCATTATTCAGGCACTTGGGAATTAAGAGAATGGAAGAGCAGTTTGTTTCTCTGAAGTCCTTCCTGGTTATATATAAATTTTAAATAAACATGGTATGCTCAAATATTTATATAAAAGCAGTGTTCAGTGGAATCACTTTATCGGGGAAAGAAGTAAAATTTACTGAAGTGCACACACTTTGTGTCAGTTGCCGTGTTTTGGGTGGCTACCTGCTCACTTTCAGGGAAAGGATAGAAATTAAATGATAGAGGCTTTTCACAGGTAAAACCAGGCAGAACTCTTGGAAATACTACTTGAGCCAGACTTTATAATATTGCACATTACCAGTCTTGTCAAAATGTAAGAAATTACCTATTGAAAAGTGTTTGTGTTTAACCTTTAGAGAAAGACTGCTAGAGTGTGTTTTAAAACTGAAGTGGTAGTGAGCTGGATTAAAACTTGCAACCTTCTTACTAAGTGGCAACAAAGGCCTCTAGAACTCACAGTAAAATTTCCAAGAAAGCAAGTTCCCCTTTCCAATATATATTTTCATTTGTCCTCCTGTTGTGGTAAAGGCATCTGTCTTCTGCCAGTGTTTTCTGAGCTATGCACTGAAGTCTTTTGAAGATGATTGAATATGCTTTTTATTGACTTTTCCTTCCCTTCAAAATTAAAACCTTAATTTTTAACATTCAAGCTCTTGAGCACAACTTCTTTTATACAGAGATTGTTACCTTGGCACTTCATAAATGACCCTCACTAAATACTGATACTTACAGCATGGGCTGTTTTCCATCCATTCTGCAAGGCCAGTTTCTTAATGCAAAGAGCAGCATTAAAGTGTCAGTGAGAACCAACATTTCCTCATTTCTGCCCCTGTGGGGATTTGAGCAGTCTCTGCAGCTTCCTGCATAGACACTCTATGCAGAGGATGCCACTTTGGGGGCAAAGCTAGCCTGGGAGTAGTTAAAGAGTGGAGTTTTGGGGGAGTACTCTGAAATTTTTCAGTAGCTGCATTCTCACTGGGTACCTCCTGTCTAACTCTTTACATGGAAGTGGGAAGGTGGCTGTTACTGTTGTATCTTGTCCATGAAACCTGGGCTGTGGGTAGGAAGCCTGTCTAATCTGCAGGTGCATTCTGGTTCTTAGAATAAAGCATTTGGAGACAAGAATGATCATTACTAGATGTTAAAAGTAGATGTTTCAGAAAAGGGACCTAAAAGCGCACTGCAGTCTCCCTGAAAGAATATGGTATTTAAACAATGAACAACTTAATTTCTAAATTCCTCAGTCACAAAATTACTTGGTAGTCTTAAAAATCCATGTTCCCCAAAACCTTTTCAAGGAAGTGAAACAGGGAGAACAAAATCTAAGTTCTTAGCTTGCCTAATTTAAGATAATATGTGAACATGTCACTTGGGATAATGTCACTTCTGTGTGTCCTTAGTAAACATAACGCCAGATCAAGAGCCAGAGGACAATCTTTTGCTCTAAGTTGTTTTCCTATAATATCTGAAAGCTGCACAGTGTAAAATCAGGACTGGGGAAAGGCTGTCCTGAGTCTCTCTCTTTGCCTGCTGATACAAGCATGATTTCATTATACAAACATTTGCTCCATTAATTGTCATTATTCCTAATCCTCCATTTTGCTTAATGGCAAAACATTTCACTGCAGGGGAAAAAAAATTAGATTAAAGTAAAGACTTTCAGACAGTAAAGACTACTAATTGAAACCTGCAAGGGATACCCCCATCATGGAAATACAAAATTGCAAAAGTTATTACTGATGTAACTGGAAAAGTGATACTTGAAAATCCTCAGGCGTACACTTTGTATTAAGGTTTTGTATGTTTAGTAAAAGGTTTTGTATGTTTATGTAAAGTCAGAGTTGGATTTTTTCTTCCTCTGTAAATGTAAGAATGTGGCTTTAGGTAATGGGTGCACGTAGTGCTGCTACTTGTGTGTTTCTACAACTTGCATTTTGTCTTCTGATGGAAAGTAGAGGTTTTGATTGTGTGTGTGTGTGTCCATGTGGACCTCTAAAAGGAGATACATTGCAGATGGGGATGCTAGAATGTTTTGGTTCTGTTTCTCTCTGCTCCTTCCATGTGGGTTGGGTGTTTTTTAGCACCTGTCTTCCCCTGCAGCAGCATTGCATTGAGATCTTGGAATAAAATACCTTTTGCCTGTGCAAAGCTCATGTGTGTGTTTCTGTTTTTTCCTTTGCAGCCTGTGGTGTACAGCAATGCAGAGGTCTTATTTCTATTCTCTAGAGGTTGTTAATACTTCACCTAAAGGAAAACTGTGGCATAGGAAGGTTTCCCTACTTCTCCTTCCTCTGGCAGCTCCTGCAGGAGGTGAAGAGCAGTGAGCTGTTCCTGGAGCTCCTTTCCCATTTGACAAACCTCCAGCTTGCAGGCACACAGATGGGGGTTGTGTTGAATGCATAAAAATATGAATGCTGATACTTATCTGAGAAAACACTGTGTGCCTTCACTGAGTGCACAGTGGTGGGACAGCACTCCATAAATGGATTTTGAGGTTGCACAGCATTTGTTAAGGAAAGGAATAAAGAGAATATTTCCTTTTGAAAGGAAGAAAGTAATATTCTAAAAGACATCCCTCAAATACTTCTTAAATTTTTTTGATGTTTTGAAGGTTGAACCTCCATAGTTCTGGATTTTTGGGTAACTTACAGTTTCTTGATTTGGCACTTTTCTGGGTGCATAGTGCAGCGTGTTGGTTGTGTGTGTGTCATGAAGGAGCCCCAGTAAAATGTAAATTCATGGTTTTAAAATTACTTTTCCTGAGGTGATCTGTTCTCTGTGTGTTTTATGCTCTGTGTCTCTCTCCATTCCCCCACCCTCAGGTCCATTAGGTGTAAGTTGGATTAGCTCAGTGACTCTTATCAGGCCTCTTTTTCCTGTTCCTCCCCAGATAAACTTACGAGACTTAAAGAGTGAACTCCAGGCACAACCTTTTTCCTGCTGGGGACAGGAGCTGCATTTGCTGAAGCTCTGGCTTGGTGAATAGTACCCTACTGTGCTCTAGATGGGAAAGTGTGTGGGTGGCAATTTACATGGTAAACAAAGGCAGTCAGGGAAGGAGGATGGTTATGCTTATGTTTTTAATGCTTCTCCTTAAAAAGTATCTGTTGAAAATAAGCAGCAACAAATGTCGCAAAAAGAAAATTGGTGTAGATTTTTCCATTTTTAAGAGTCAATCTTTAAATAAAAGGATTTTTAGATACGTTTGTAGATAAATTTATTGATATGACTTGTACTGATTTTGTGGTAAAGGCAAATAAAGACTGCACCTGCAACTATTCCATGTAAGGATAAATGGAAACCTTTTATTTTATCAGCAAAATAGGCTCATACTCATCTGAAGGATCACACACATCCTCTTCCTGCCATCCTAAATAGGTTGTTTGCTTGTTTGTCATAAAAGGTGTAGGAAGGCAATGTGAATTAGGTGGCAAAGGGCTGGAGAGAGTGTCAGGAAGCATTGACATTCTTATTTGTGGCATGTATCTACTATGTGACCTTGGACAAGTCTCTTCACCTATGCCATATCCTGTTATTAGATTATAAATCTCTGCTGGAAGAATGCTTGTCGCAGTTTGCTTTTGTATCTGGCAGAGGGTCTTGTAGATATTATTGTAAAACAAATAATAGAAATAAGGATAAAAGGGGGGTTTTTTCTTGAACAGTAGCCTTTGATGGTGATAGGGATTTCTTTATAAGCTTGCTCTGGTGCCCACTCATCTACAAAAAAGTCCATTCACTGCGTCACGTTCCGAGCAGCAAAAAACCCTTCTAACACGAAATTTGCTATTTATTCAACTAAATAAATGTTGTGAGCGATTGTGCAGTCCACGTAAAGTTTCGCAAATGCATTCTAAAATGCAAAAAAAAAAAACCAACAAACAACCAAACCCTAACGCATGAATATTTGCAGTATTTTCTTCCTGATTAAAGCAGAGGGCTTTCCGCGGCACTGTTGTACAAACTGTGTATTTTAATTGCGGTCGCAGTTGGTTTCCTTGGAGGAAGGCTTGTCACTCAGGAGCGGCTGATCAGTGTAATAGCTGTTAACCCACGGACGCACCAACAAGCGCGGCTCACGCTGCTGCTGGAAAACTCACCGCCTCATTCCATGTGATGAAAACTCTTGTTCCAGTTCACCTCTCATTTTGCTCCGATACCCTTCACGCTCGCTGGGGGAAAGAAGCTCACATGGGAGGGAGGGAGGGATGCTCTCCCTTCCAGCTCAGTGACTCGCATCCAGGCCACTGGCAGATGCTGCCGTGCAGAGAAAGCTGCTGGTCTGCGTGGCAGGAGCGCTTGTTGTGTAACGCTGCGTGTCACAAGGGGATCCTGCGCCGGGCTTGGCCTCGCACCCAGCCCTTCCTACAGCTCCTGCCTTTGATGAGCAGCGCGGCTGAGCTGTGGGAATTCTGCTCTGTCTTTTGCGGGGTTTGATAGTTGAAATTCCATGGGTTTGCAGTGTCAGTGGGAGGAAAACCTTATATACTTCCGTTTGCTATGTAGAGGAGCAAATATATATTTTTTTTTCTAAGTTTTTGGGTGGTTTTGCTTTTGGGTGGTTTTGCTTTTGGGGTTTTTTTGGGTTTTTTTGAGGTTATTTCTTCTATGCCATTCAGAACGCAGCTGTCACAATTAACACAAAAAGAACTGCACTCACCCGTCAGGTAGAAGCAGGGAAAAGAAGGAAAGTTTATTATGATTTAGGGTTTATATAGTATTTGGGATTTGATTAAGGATTAGTTATTGAGAGGAACACTTCTCTGACCTCAGTGGTCAATACAGAAGTCCATTACTGAGAGGAATGAAAACAATATAGATTGTTTTGAGAGACTTTGAAGAAAAGTATGTAAACTATCATCAGAAGGCTAGAGATTATGGCAATACACAGCAAGTCTATTTTTCAAGTATTTTGCTACTAACCCCTACCAAATTTTTTAAAAAGGAGAGAAATTAAGATTTACAGGCTATAGGCACTTAATTCTGAGACTCGACTCTTTAATTACAAAATAACACTTTCATTCAAAGTCACATTAGAAAGATTCCTTTTTAATTGCTTTATAATGTCAGAAAGGATAAATATGTAAGTCTAATCTGTGCTTCTGCATACAGCCAAGAGTCTCCTCTCCAATAATATTTCTGTCAAGCTGTTTAATTTGTTGTAGCTTTTAAAAGATGTCATGTGATGTAGTAATTTAAAAAGTAAAAAATGAAGACGGTACAAAGAGAACATACCTGACATGAATACAATATAATGTGCATGTGCTTCAACTTACTGTGGATAATATTCCTGTGCTGTTCCTGTTTGTTCCTTGGGCGTGACTTTGCTAATAGCAGACAGGGTATTGACTAAGGTCTTAGCTGATAATTATGTCCTAAATATAATTAAATATGAAGGTGGTGCTAGCAAGATGCTAATTGGCTTACAAACAGTTTTGAGATTTTTCACTTTCCCAGAGCTGGATTAGAGCATGAGGTGCAGCAGTTCTTTGACAGAGAGGACTGCTGATGGAGTTGCTGAAGCCAACAAAGGAGGATGTCCTGTGGTGTCACACTGGGGATGGGTTCTTTGTGCTTAAGGCACAGACAAAATACTTCTTGGATAGGTGTGGGACTTTAGGAAAGCCATTTAGCCCCACTAAAAGAGAGCAATAATTTGCTTATTTTCTTTCTAGAATTTAAGCCTGGGTGGGGGGAGTGTTGGTATATATTTATAAATAAAAGATTTGTCTTTAGCTTACAACATCACTGGAATACAGGCAAGTCTGAAATGTGTTTGTCATTATGGAACAAAACCATTGTGGGTTTTCTGCATTAGTGTGGACATGCCATATTGCAACTACACCGACTTCCAGCTCTCCTCGGCTGTTTGGAAAGGCCCCAAACGTTGCTTAGACAACACACACCTTATTCTTCCAAAAGCCAAAGGCTTTCGTGGAAAAGCAGTAAGTGCAATTTTCCAAAGCAGTCTGGCATGGGAGACTGGGGGGATCTGAAAGACAAAAGGGACCGGGGGGCTCTAATGAGCACCTTTGTAGCAGTTAGCAGGCAGCTGTCCCCAGCCCTGCGCGGCTCCCGTGTTTGTGCTGTGTAAGCGTGACTAATGGCTGTGATTCATGAGCAGCGTGCCTTGTCTCGGGACGCCGGGGCTGGTTTCACCTCGAGCTGCCTGTTCCCTTTCTCGGAAGCTCGCTCTGCTCCAGTGGGGTTGGCAGAGCTGCTCAGCAAAGCAGCTGCTGACCAGCTGTCAATGATAGCTTGACATATGAAGGTAAACCAAAATCAGGGCTGCCGGCAGCGTGGACTTTGTGGTAGTGGTCTGTCTGTGATGCTTCTTATGTTAAGCCTCGGATGATGATGCAGGGATGGTTTTCAGTGGGAACATATTTCAACAAAGGTTGAAACAATTACAGTTTTGGTGGGCAGTTAAGTAAAAAAATAATACTGTGAGTCACCGGCAGCAAAAGCCTCTGTGTTGTTTTTGGTTTCTTTTGTTTTTCTTTTCAAAGGTAGCTTATTTTTGTTGAAATTTCATCTCTGCAAAATAGAGGTCTTGCATTATTGCTGGTTTTTCAGGAGGTCAGCAAAAGTTTAGGTTGTCCCCTCATTTCTCAAGTACAAAGGGGGTAGTTGAGGCCAAGCATGGGAACAGGCTGAAATTAGTCATGATACAGTGATGCCTTTTGGCCTTGGTAGGTCTTGTATCAAACATGATTCTAAACCTATTTGTTGCCTCACTTAGACCTTTGAGTTTATCCTGTAGCTGCTCTAAAGATCTGATTTTTATCAAAGTTTCATTGTATAAATCTTTTTCAGTCTTGGGAAGATAATGCATCCTTGTGTAAAACCTGCTTCTTGCTGGAATCGATGAAGAGCAAGGCTCAGTTCCTTGCAGGGCAGTGTCATAGTTGGGAGGTTATCAGAAGGTTAGAGGCGCAAATCAGCTCTTGGCTCCAGTAACTCCAGTAACTATGAGAGAAATATGGAAAAAAATGCATTTTTTTTTTTTGTAAATGAGATAGCATAGTGTGTGATTCTGACCTTTGCTGTAAGAGGTGCAAGTGCAACAAGATTTTGTGACTCCAGGAAGACAAGATTTAGATGTTCCCATTTGGGCTGTAAAAGGAGGTGAACTTTTGCAGAGAGCATTCATAATGCTTGTCATGGGTCACTGTTGTGTATCCTGCTTCAAAAAGTGAACCTTTATCCAAAACTTTGATCCTTTTAGGTGGTTAAGGGAGGCCTTTTTCAGCATTGTCACATGCCCCTGAACTAATGTTTGGGGTTTTTTTGGAAGAGGAAAGAGAAATACCACAGCAAAGGCTGTTCTTGAAATATTTGTAACCATTTCAAAATTGGGATGAATTGAAACTTTCCCAGGATTTCTGGACCAAAGACGTGCTGATAAGTGTGTCAACTTTTTGAAGCTGGCCCAAAACTAATGGAAGTTTGGAGGTTTGCACAGTGCTACTGCCACTGGCAATTAGTGACGCCTGAGAAAAGATGCAAAATTCAGGTTTTGAAAAAGGAGAACTTGCTGTGATAGATAAAGCAAAATATATTTTAAGGGATTTTGAGAGTTGAGGAATTATTTTGGTTTCTTCTACCCTGACTTCCTCCCCCTCCCCATTTATTTTTTTCAATAGATCTGCAGCACTGGAGTTATGAAAGTGATTTAGGAAGAGAAGACTGGGTGACCAGCTACTTAGGCAATGGCAGATATGTTAAGCATTCTAAACAGTATTCTACTCTCCTATTTGAAGAAGTATTTCTTTTAACATTTAACTTCATTAGAATTTCAACATTGTAAATGATGATAACATGTTTAAAATATGTTTTGGTTTTTCTCATATATGTTGTCATCCTTGACATATATGTTGCATTTACAATGTGAGTTTAAGACTTTGGAAATTTTTCATTTTGGAATTGAGAAATGTATGGAAATAGGATTTTTCAGACAGTGTGAATTTCCATCTCAAATTAACTGGAAATTCCATGTCTTCCAAATTTTCTATTAAAAAAAAAAACCAAAACCAAACCAAAACAAAAAACCTTAACTAAAAATTCCTTTGCTTTGAAATTGCTATCTCTTAAATGATGCAGAATGCTGTCATCTTCCAGTTTCTTTCATTAGCTTTGTGTACATCAGCATTCTCATTCTGTAAACAAAAATATTAATGTACTTGCAATCTACCTTGATCTGGGAGGAGATGCAGTGGCAGGGCAGTCCTGACCCAAGACCCTGCCTTACCTTAATCACTGACTCAAGAGCAAGTGCCAATGCGCATAATTGTTGGACCTGTGACCTTTTCAGTGTCTAAGGCAGAGAGCCATAGTATTTACAAACATTTAATGTTTAACTAGCATTTTGTAAAGAAATTTTTATTTCATCAGGAAAGCCAGTGCAAATCATTAATCCTGGGTCTGGATCTAACAAGGAGCTACATGTAAGCAGGAACCGCTCTGAGTGGAATTTTCATGAAGGCTTGGTGCCTCTGATGAGTTTCTCAAAAGTATCTTCACAAGGTTAGAGCTAAAGCCATTCAGTTGAGGGTCCTATAGGGCTTTTTTAGCCATTCTAGAAACATCAGCATTGTTTGACACAACCTTGCTGTGAAGGGGCCATCCATACAGGGATGCTGCAGATTCCAGCAGGCAGGAGGAAAACAGAAACTCCCAAGAGTGTAATCCCTTACCACCCTTTTCCTCTGAGGGGTTTCAAAGACTGGCAAGCCCGTTTGCTTTGGCAAAACTTGTAATTGATGAGCAATTTTTATTAAAAGTTTTGCTAGTGACTTACCAAATGTTCTCACTGTTATGTCAGGTTGTACCGTCAGTTTTTGTTTGTTTGTATTTAAACTCAAACCATTGAGTTGTATGCTTCTGCAAATTAGGTTGTTCTGTGCAGTTTGAAAACAGGCAGTTCACCAAAACATTACAACACAAGGAGAACAGGTGCATCTTCCCTTTTGTTCTGTCAGCATTTTTTCTGGTTTTAAGGGAGAGAAAAACCTGCAATTTTGGAAAATGCTGTTGTCTCATACTCTGTGATAAAATGTGTGCAAGTTCTGGTCCCTTGTGCATTACCTACAGTTATGAAAATGGAAACATGGTCACATTTTTATATGCTCTGTTTTTATAATAAATAAATAAATTTTATGCATTTAAATAATAGCGCCTAAAACAGTAGGGATTAAAAGAGCTGGTAAAGGTTTTGAGATTTTTGAGCTATAAAAATATTTACTTTAATGTCACTGTTAACACCAGAGCTTAGCAAAGAACGTGAACACATGTTTAACTTAAGTATGATGTTATTTTGTGGAGTACTTAATGTGAATCTAATTATATTTGTTAGTGCAGTCCTGACTTGGAGCTGTAATGTCGATCATTTAACCAAAAAAGAGCTAGTCATGATATGGAGATTAATCTGCTTTCAGAACTCTAGGTTTTAGAGACTCGTAAGTCAGAGAATCTTGGCAAAATTCTCTTTTATGACAGGAGTTACAAGTAGGTATTTTTGTGATTGATTGGCCTGGTCTGACCAAGATATGTTATATTCAGTTGTGGCTCAGTCAGACTCCCCTGTGTGGTTTTGGGGGAATAAGTGGAACTTTCTATGACTTATTGTTTGGCCTACCAGCGAGAGGTAAAACTGTTTTTCTTCTGCCAGTTGACAATGTTGAAAATAAAGCCTGTAGAGACTTCAGCAGCAAATGGACTTGGATCTTTTACATACAAATCAGAACATTATTCTTGTGTGGTCTTCCAGCATTATGCAATATAAGGAAGACTGTGTTGTCCTTTTTTGTATTTCAAAAATATGTTAGTTGCACTTGAAATGTTCAGAAACTGAACTGGTTTCCCTGTTTCCACCTATCAGGTTGTTGTTTCTGATGTTTTGTCACAGCCAACCCTACAGGCTGGTGTGGCACACCTTTTCTCTTCTAGCAGAAGATATTTCCGAACTATTGGTGCATTTTTAATCAAAAGGTTTCTTGATGTTTCCTTAAAAATGAAAACAAAACCACTGGGATATTCAAGTTGGAAAAGGTACAATTTGCAGCACTGTTCTGTGTTGCTTCTTAATCACATTGGGCAACATCCCAGGGGTGCCACTTTGCTATTGCAACCAGCCACTGACTTAATCTTAAGTAGGATTTTAATGA
Source organism: Sterrhoptilus dennistouni (assembly GCA_013397095.1). Classification (NCBI taxonomy): domain Eukaryota; kingdom Metazoa; phylum Chordata; class Aves; order Passeriformes; family Zosteropidae; genus Sterrhoptilus; species Sterrhoptilus dennistouni. The sequence goes on along the minus strand of VWZU01014071.1, from coordinate 1,115,093 downwards.
AGATCCTGGTGAGGATGTAGTAAAACATCCAATAAGGCTACTAAGTTTTACATCCCTTTTGCTTCTTTTAAGATAGGTAGTCCTTTTTCCAAATGACAGCTTGGACAGCTAAGAATCAAAACTCTTGAGTTTTTTTCTTTCAGTTTGTCCCTACCATTTTTTCTTAGGTTTAAGATGAGACTTGTTTTTGTTCCTCCACGAGTCAAAACCCCCTTCTCACTCTGAGAACCATTAAGGTCAACTTCATTCATTTGGCCTTGGAAATGAAAACCTCCTACCCTTACTCCCTCCAACAGTGATTACCTTCTGTAAATGTGCTTCAAAACTTCCTTGTAGTGAAGAACGTTGTGTGGGATGGAGGAGGGATGGGAGAAAATTCACTGGGGAGTGTAGCAGGGGAAACGACTCCGATTCAATGTCTGGTTATAGATACATTTCTCTAGATACTCTACGAAGCTTTAGGTTTTACAAGAATCTTTTACAAGATTCCTCCCAACTGTCTTTGTTCTTTGTGTAGCTCACTTGCAAGCCTGGCATGTGGAATTGTTTTATTCAAACTTTACTGAATGACAGGATGTACCTTAGAATTAGAAATATGATGGGCTGTCAGCTGCTTGCCCAAATTTCATCAGATCTCTATAGTTCTTAATAAATGAACTGACAGCTTATTAACCAGGCGGTACAACAGGAGCTTCATTCTGTTGTAAAATTTTAAATCATGTTGTTCTAACAGGCATGCAGCTTATCACCACCTCTTTTTCTTTGGGAGTGAGAAATAAATAAGAAGTCGATCTCCCCCTACCACCCTGGTTTCCGGCAATATTAATAAAGTTTTTGAGCTAACTTTGAAATTAAGAGTGGATATCCTGCAGAAAGACTATCAGGCATAGTTCATTTGATGCCTCAGGGTTTAAATGAAAACTTGGAGCATTATAGAAGTATAATGTTTTTTTGTTTAGTTTTGTGATTCCTGGTAACAACAACAAAAAAAAAACCCTTAGAATTTAATTAAGTAAGCTACTGAATCTTAGTTAAGTCTTAGCTAAATAGAAGTCTTAGACTTCTTCATTGTTACATGATTCACTTGGTAAAATCAGTCTGAGGATAAGTCAGTAATGAGTGAATGCTGTTGCTAACTGCATGTTGTTGCTTAGTTATGCAAGATCATGGCTTTCTTCCTCAAGTTGTGCAAGTGTTAACATCATGAAAATACCACCAAGAATGATTCCTTTATTTAGCTTTTCATTCGGAAGGCCGGATACAAGTCAAGAGAATTAGGGACTGCAGTGCTTTATCAGGTCTGTAACCAGCTCCTGTGCAGTAATTAAATAACACAGTGCAAGAAATGGTCCTTACAGCCAAAAACTCTCCACGTGGTTTTCCGAGAATCAGATTGGAACAAACTGAGCTGGGCTGAAAAGTGTATTAACTGCAGCATTTCACTGAAGGTACTAATCTGTGTGACAGTCTGGGCACATCAAGGGGGAAATGAATCTCCTAAACACTGTTATTATTTCTCTGTGAGAAGCCATGGAATTCCTCACGAGTGAGATTTGAGCTGTGCTATCCCTAGTGGCCCCCAGACAAGGTTTCTTATGGTTGGAGATCAGGTCAGGGTGATGCTGGGGCTGGGCTCTCCCTCCCTCGGGCACAGCCAGGTCTGGGAGCTTCCCCAGCTCTCTGGCAGAGTTCCTGTGCTCAGCTGCCATGTGCTCCCTGTTGTGAAAAACAAGGTTCACGTGCTTGGTAAATTTTAAGAGATAGATTTAATAAAAATTTAAGACAATTAGGAGATAAAGCCCAAGTATGGCCAGCCGGGTGACTCGGCACTCAGCTAAGTCCACACTGCCATATCAGAGACAATCATTAAATACCCTTTCTATTGCATTAGTTTGATGAATATTCATGTTTTTCCATAAACTAGTTTCCATATTCCAGGAACTGTTTTGCATGGTCTTTCTTTGGGTCTTTGGGCCTTTTTAGAGCATCTGTGTTTTGTGGCTGTGTCTTCATTATCACCTCCAGCTTGGGCCTTGGTCCGTACTTTCTTCAGATGGGAGATGCTGATAGTTGGAATATCAACGGCAGAGTCTTCTTTATATGTTCACTGGATGTCATTTTGACCAGACAGTTTAAGCATACTTACATCAACTACTACCACTATGCCTAATTTTCTTTACTAATAGCAGAAATAAAAAAACTTTTATCCTATATCCTTACCACAACGTTATTAATCATATAGCACACATCTTGCAAAAAGCCGATTTTATAATATACATTTATAAAGCTGTCCTGGCCCTCCACAGAGGCCATGCTGAGCTTCAGTGCTCACATACATCCACTGCACTCTGAGTGTCTGTCATCTCAGACTGCACTGAATCTTAGCACTAAACTGTTCTTCAGGTGTTGCTAATATATGTTCCAAAATCTTCCCTGCCTGGTATACGTGTGGCAAATTTTCTACCTTGCTGCTTTTTAAATAAGAACATCCTTTTCCTCAGTGCTGCCTTTATCACAGGCTGGCTACTGAGGGCTCAGGTAACTTGCTTTGCTCTTTGATGCATGAGAAGCTGTCAGCTCCCTTCCAGCAATAACTGGCTCTAGCTGAGAAAGAAGCCATGCAAGAGCTGAAGTGCTGTAAGAGTATGTGTGAGAGTGACAAAACACAAAGGTTTTTAGTCTGGCTTTATTCTCTGGAGGTGTGTGCTGTTGCTGTTTATTCCGAAAAGCGAGAGGTGGAAAATACTGTGTGTACTTCCATCAAGTAATTTTACAAATCAGGGTTAGTTTTTCTTACCCTGGTGTTTTAGCCTCACAATTAGGTTTTTATCGGAATGGAGATGTTTTTAGGCACTTGCAATTTTCAAATTCCAAAATCTTATGCACACACTTAGGTGTTGTGTCCATGAGTTTCCTCTTAGGTGAGTGAGATGACTGTACTGGCATTTACCATTCCACTGCCCTCCCCTGGGGAAGCCTTCTGAGCCCCTGGTTGTCCATAGTGGCCATGCTGCCAACTAACTACCAAATGCACTTGATTTATGGAGTTTTGAGTTGGCTCAGAGAGAGCCAGGAGGCTGCAAAATTGGACGTGATGCCTTCTTTGAAATTTGCTTCTGTTTTTTTCCTTTGTAGGGGACTGTTCAGTATGGGTCAGTTTTGTTGTAGGTGCCATGCTGGAAAAGAATTAGAGCTGACCTTGGGCAAATAATAGTGAATTAGATTAGGGATTTTTTAAATTTGGCTTTATTTTTTTTACTTCCTTTTTTAAAGCAGCTGTCTCCTTGTACAGTTGTTGGTGAAGCTGAGTGTTAAGCAGATTTCTTCTATATTGGGAATCTCTGGATGCTGCAACATCCTGGTCCTTTCATATGGTTCATGCATTTCTCAGAAAAAGCAGAGAAATTCAATGTTTTGGGTTTTTTTCCCCCTCTGTGTTAAGTTAGTGATTCCATTTATTATATATGGATATTCACAGATAACGAAATTTATATTTATGACATAGAGTCAGGGCAGAGAGGGGTTGGAATAGGCAAATGGGGAGCCCAAGAGAGAACACACAGTAGTCATTGCATGTGGTGGGAAAAACTACTACAAATTTAAGTATTTTATAAGCATGCCTTTGAAAATAGAAATTAAAAGCTAATATAACTTTCTTAACCAGAGGGCAGTTGTTTTCTGTGTGTAATAAGAATGTCTTAATTGTGTGTAGTAAGGATTTCCTGCCCTGGAAATTTTTTAGAAATTCTTTCTACAATAATTTTTTTTTTGTCCCTCTCCCCCTCATCATCATGTTGAGAGAGATATATCCTGCCCATGAAGTATAACTGTAGGCTGGTGGTTTTAATCAACACATACTTTCCTGATGGATTCTGCCAATGCTAAAAGATAAATGGTGCAACAGTTAGAGAAACATCCAGCCTTCCTTTGAATTAGTCTTTTGTAACATAAGTAAATTATCTGGAAGGTACTCAACCACAGCACTTTGATAATACAGGTGTTTAAATGGTAATAGCGATTGGAATTGGAATGGGAGTGAAACAATAAAGTCATTAGGGTGTTACAACATGAAATTAAGCTATCACTATTACTGAGCAATATTATTATCCTAAAGTCTGCAACTCACAGAGCAAATGAAAACAATGTAATACCCCTCTAACAGTAGTTTACATTAGGATTTAGTTTAGCCATGATGTTTGCTCATGTTCTAATATCTTTATTAGACAGAAGTCATGAGCTGGTGCACTGTCTTGTAACCCAACAGAAATAACATAGAGCTGCTGGCCATCTACCCAGGTAAATCCTGTTCCCTATGAAAAAATCATATTTTCCTCAAAATTCTCATAGTGGTGGCTCACATGTTATGGTTAGCAAGAATGTAGAATATTAATAACTTTATGCTTCATATTTAAATTACTAATTACCTAATGAAGACTTAGATCCTGTTGACTTCTGTATGTGTCTGTATAATTTTAATGACAATTTTTGTTTGGTTGAAAATCTCAGCTTTCAGTTTGGTCAGTAATTGTTCCTGAGATGAGGAAGAATTTTTGAGTAAAAATGACATCTGTGTTTATGCATATGATGAAAAAAAAAGTTCTTCTAATTAATTTTACTGGAACATGTTATATTCTGAGTGGATGTTCAGCAGGACAGTGGTCTGTATTCAGCAGTTCATTATAACTAAACCAGTGTTGGGTGAGCCCAGTCAGTGGCTGAGCAGCTTGCTTACAGACAATTGAAACTTTTTAATTTAAAAACATTTTTCTTTGTCTGAATGTAAAAGTTTCCTGGAAATTTTTACAAACTACATAGTTTTGCAAACACTGAATAATCAAATTGCTGCTGCTGCTGCTTCTGTTCTTATTGTAGTAGCTATTTATTAGTGCATTAGTGAAAAGAACAAATTTATTTCTGCTGTTCAAACAATTCTTCCAGCTGTTAATAACATTACTAGGAGGCACCTCCCCTATGACCTGACTGCAGTTTGCTAGGGGGTATGCATACCTAGGTGATAAAAGGAAGAAAATTTTTTAAAATGTAAAGGAAATGCTTTCTTTTTCAAGAACCTGCAGTGTTTCAGTGCAGATTAAAAACCTGCTACTCCTACCTTCGTAAAGAACCTAAACTCATACACATGAATCACATTGTCATAGAAGTAGATGATATCAGGGCAATACACATTAGCTAATACACTACTTCCTTTTGTTAGATTTTTTTCAGTTTTAGTATCTTCTACACCAGGAAATCCTAGTGTATCCTTGAGGCGATTACTGCTACTTTTCCTTCTAAGCAGCCTCCCCATCTTCCCATGTTTTGCTCTGTGCTGACCTCTGCTGTAAGGACGCTGGCCTTGTGCTAATTCAGATTGTGTTTGTGTCTCTTGGTCTCCCACAGCCGCCCTGGGACTGTGACATCCCATCCCCTCCCTGCTCCCTCAGTACCTGCACCCATGTACTTTTACAGAAGCAGCTTCACTGCAGAGAAAGGCACAAGCCTTATGAGTTAGGAGGGGTGAAAAGAGTAAGGAATCTGAAGTATGTCATAGAGCAGCTACCCTACTGTGCCCCACCTTCCAGTGATTTCCCTCCTTGTGCAGGTCATAAGCTAATGAGCCCAGGAGATGTTACTGGCATTTGTTCCTCCTTCCCCCATGTGCTGACAGCGCGGCACAGGGAGCTCTGGCTGGTGCAGCAGCCTGACCCTGCTCACTTTGGCTCAGCAGCTGTGCTGCTCGCCACGGGGTCCTTGACTGTGCCAGAGGGAGGGGTGCTCTGCACAGAAGGATGTGGGCATTATTTCGGGAGCTGGCACCTAAACTAACCCCATTAGGGAACACGGTCCCGGCTGGGGGCTGGTGGCTGGTGGCATCCCCGTGTTGTGAGGCTGGATGTGTACACGGTGCATTACAGGCTGCAGAGCCACTCTCTCTTCTCCCCCACCTTGCGTGCAAAGGCTGAGATGGCTGAACCGTGGAGAATAATCCCCTGATGCTTGTGGGATTATTCACATTTACAGTCAGGCCCCTGCAGCACCTCCTGTGCTGGTGTGCTGGTCTGTGCCAAGAGCTTTGAGACACCCGCCTGGTACAAACACTGACAAGTGATACTAAAGTACAGGGCAGATTCGTTGCTGAATCTTGTTGAAATTGCCTTTGTTTCTGGGGGAGCAGTGCTTACTGCTGCTGTCTTGTCTGTTTGGGTTAACCAGGACATTTGGATCTAGGAAAACGAGCAAAATTTTCCCTTCTGAACCCTCTGCTTTGCACACTCTGCTCTTTTGGTTTGTGTTGTGCACTTCTACAGCTCTGCCCTACTCACCACTGTTTCTGCAGTGCTTTTGTTTACAGTAGAGAGCTGAGGAAAAGAAACAAATGTATCTTTTAGAGAAAAGTTTGACCTGAATGTTGTTCTGCTGTTTAATGCTTTAAAAGCTTCAATGTAACTTCATTTGCCAGCACAGGTACTCTGCAAACTCTACAACACAATTCTTCATGCAGAGTTTGTGCCTGTTAAAAAGTAGGTAATACAGAGATTTCTGTAAGAACTGATGTTATTTCTTATGGTATTGTTAAGAAACTTGGTGTTACTGGATTTAAACAAAACTACCCTTTGGTTGGGCTGACACTACAAAATGGGTTTGTCTGTTTCATCTGAATCATAACCTTGAATCTTGACTTAGCTGACAGGAGCCAAAGAGCGATGTCTCAAGGTCTGAAGTGACAATGAATCTACATTCAAGTACCCTGGAGTTGTCTTGATTTATATTGCTGTCTGCCTTGCATAAATGATGGCTGGTTTTTGGTATGCTGGCAGTAAGTGAGACCAGTGCAATAGCTGGTTTTCAGAATTCAGGGCTGGTTGTTTGAAATCAAGAGGAAAGTGTGAGTGCATGTACAACATGTTTGTAGTTATGCCTTAAAATCTGGTCTCTCCATGGAGCCTGGTCTGGTTTGGTTACTATGTGCTTTTGATCGAGACAAAAAAAAAAGTTAGAAATAATGATGGGGGTGTGAAAGGGGGAGATAAAGGGTGGAGGGGAGGAATGAGAAAGGGCATGCCAGCTAGTGCAGCTGCAGGTTTTGAGCTTTGTAGGAACTGAAGCAAGGCTGTAAGCTGTCAGCACAAGTGAAGAGCCAGAAAAGATCTGACAGACATAAACATGACTGCTTTCTTCAGCTGTAGAAGTGCAAAGGAACAAACACAGATCTTGACATACATCATCCTCCTCCTTAGATAGTGTTACAAAATGTATGAGTAGTCACCAAGTTTTATAACCCATCAAAGCCCAAGCAGTCTTGGATAACAGAGAAATATTAGTTGGCTGCACCTTGTATAAGAGTAGTATAAGGGGAAGCCTTACGTTTGAGAGAAAATTACAAGTCTCAGAAATTTTACTGTGGACATCTATATGGAGAATATTGTTTTATTTTCATAAATTTTGAGCAATCTGGTGGCATAGATATTTGAAATTCTGGGGTGCTCTGCGTGTTGCAGTGAATGTGTGTGATTTCATAGGTTGCTGTTATGCAAAGGCTGAAATCACCAAGAACACCCAGGATTTCTTGACTTTGGTTCCATAACCCTTCCATGTGTGAAAAAGAGTTTCCTGTGTATTAAAATGGGCCATTTCCTTACTCCTGAAAATCTTAACTTCGGCAATGAGGAAAAAAACCCCAAAAGCTACTACGTTGAAGGTAAAGAAATGTAGGTTCTGTATCTTTACTCCAGTTTGATATTAAGTTTTTTTCCCACTTTGCCATTTAAAAAAATAATGACATAAATGTGATTGCTAAAAGAAAAGAACTAAGTTCCAATCTTGCTCACCTCCTTAGAGTAAAATAAAGAGGACATAACCTGATTAGATGAATGATATGTCAGTTGAAAACATAATCTTTCCTGTTTGAAGAATTTTAAAACATTGGACTTCATTTGATTATGGAAAACTGGCTTTCCCTTCAGGAAGTGTTAGCTCCCTGCTGCTCTGCAAAAACAGTGGAAAAGAAAAATCTTTTCAAGTCAATGTTTCCACTGTAAATAGAAAAAGAACTAGTTTCCATTTTCTTCTTTGTTGTTATTGCTGGAGATCTTAAGAATCCCTGTTTTCTTTTCCTGAGTGAAGCCCACAAGGTAACCAGATAAAAAGTTAGAAAAGGTTTGTGGGGAGACCAAGAGAAATGGAAGGAGAAGGGGAGAGAGAGAGAAAATGTCTGGACTTCCTTAATGAAAAGAGTAAATAAGTTTCTGTGATGTGTTTTTTGGAAGTGTTTGTATTTGTAAGAATCTCTTTAGAACATTTCCTTCAGTAATGATACATGGGACACAACGAGCCTGAGAGGGTGAGAGGAGCAGCCCTTCCCTGTGATCAGGAGCCCTTTCTGCTTCCTCTCTCCTATCACACTTAATTACACCTGCTTTTAATATACCTGAGGTAGGTAGAAAAATGGGGGGCATAGATGTGAAAAATGAAAGATATTTTTATTTAAAGAGCCATTTCTTTGCTAACTGTGTTCCTTGTTTCTGTTTTGCTGTAACCTGTGTAGCCAGGACCTGGCAGATGAGAGGAGGCAGAGAGAGAGTTGTTGCATTAATAATTCTGCCTGTCAGTGTTCATGAAAACTTGTTCTGAAAACAAGCACATACCCACACATCTTGTGCTTTCACGGTGCCCCTTTGGTTAAGGAAGCAAGGAGGGAGAGAGAAGGGTTTCAGTGTCTTATTAGCAGGGCAGTAGTGTCCAAATTGCCACTCTGCTGTGGAAAAAAAAAGTATGAGCAAAACATCTATTTCTGAATTATTCTCGGTGGAGAAGGTCTTAAAGAGTAAAGGAGTGCAGTCACACTGTTGATTAATTTGCCCAGCACTGTAATTATTGTGAAATAGCAACGTAACTTTACTTTCTTCCTTTCTTTCTTTCTTTCCTTCACTCTTTTAGTTGCACACGATGGTTTTACTGGTACTACAGAAACCCTGATTATATTACCCTGGCATTCTCAGGGACTGTTAAGCAGGAGTCTTCTCTCTTTTGCTCTAAAACTCATCTAAATGGAAAACACATTGTCTTCATTATATGCCAGTGTTGAATGAACAGAGTTGCCATAGCAACAGCCATCTGAGGCCTTGCTGATTTCAGGCCAGTGAATGGGGTAGACAAACAAAGTACCTTCAAAACCAGAAGGGAACAATTGCTATTCATTCAAGCCAGATTTAAGATCAGCAAATGTCTTTAGCAAAAGAAATGCAGATAAGAAAGTATCAGACATGGCCAGAGAAGAATAACAGAAAATTATCATAATCTTAAACTTTCCTGCCTGCTGGTATAGCATGAAAGATGATTCTTAAGGGGGAAAAAAAAAAAAATAATTAGAGCCAAAGAGCTGAACCACAGTCTGTCCTCAACCTGGGGTAGCAGTGTCCGTCTTAGGAGTTGATGTGTGCTGTGTTTGCAGCAGCAGTGGAGTGTCTGAAGGCTGGGGCAGGGCAGGTTTGGCCAGGGTGCTAAACCAGGGTCAAGGTGGTCATGCTCCTGCTCAGGAGGAGCTCACACCAAAGGGGACACGGAGCCCAAGGTCCGTATGGAAGAGCTGAATGGCTTTGGTCACCAGCCTGCACACATCACTCAGCAACACCCGGTGGGAGTCAGGAGCCCCAGTGTGTTTGTTTCACCATTTTGTTGCTCCTGAAGGACTTTGTAATAGACAGCTTTATGTATGGCATGGTTGACATGTTCAACATAAAACCTGGTTAGACTTAATATATATTCACATAAAATGCCAAGAAACTGACTGTGAAATGTTTGCCTTGAATTGGAGATGTGAGGCGTGTTGTATGTGTGTGTCTGGTATGTGTAATTGTATTTTCTTTCTCCGTAGTCCTACACAAAAATTTAAGTAATAATTTTCTGACTGAAGTGCCATTTCTGATCTGTGTTTTCTAATGTGTAGAGACATAGAGAGGCAGAGGCGAGACAAGGAGCATACACATATTATGTAACACACAACACAAATGTTGCATATTGTGTTGGCAGTGGGCTTAGAAAGGTGTCTTTTGAGAGCAGTGGTGTGACAGAAAGCTCTCTCCTGGTCCCCACACTGGATGTGACAACGGCCATCACAAGCAGAGCCCATGAAGCAACAGGAGGAAAAGGTCAGGAGCAGGTTCAGGACTGGGATGGCTTGTGGGAAGCTGTGTTGTCCTTTACTTCAGTGAGCACTCTGGCTTGGAGGCTCAAGTCATCAGCTGGATTGCTGAATCCCACTCTGGAAAGTCCTGGAGACTGGAGAAATTGTGTGTGTTTGGTTTTGTGTGCTAGGTAGCTTACAAAAAAAAGAAAAAAGAGTTTAGTTACAACATGAGACCCACAACATGCTACTGTCTCAGCACATTAGTGGTGTGATAATGTAAACTGTGTGCTGTACCAGCTGGGCAGTTGGAGTCACGGTGCCCTTGTGAGAGAGAAAGAAAACCCCCCTCTAATAATAGGAAAATTGTTATCGTGGGAAACTGGTCGTGAAGATGGAGTCTGTCAAACTTCACCTGTTTTCACTACTATGTTTTATGTACCCTATGGATGTGAAGGAAGGGTTATAATGATTAGTGATCAGTTGCAAATGTCAAGGAAACTCTTTACCAGTGGTGTAATACTGGCAATATGTACCACTGATAATAGAGTGTATTTTCAGGCTGTTTACACAGGCATATTCCTGTGTTAATCATCCTTACAAAACTAGAATGGTGTGACAAGGTGAACTTCTCACCAATAAAGTTCTGTGAGTACAGTGAATTTAGGGGTTATTTTTTTATTTTCAAAATGGGGAAAAGTACAAGGCTGTTTCGTGTAGAATGTAAATTAATTTGGACTGAGGAAATATTTGAAGGATAGTGCTGAAATACCCAAAGATGAATCACAGGTCACCTCACCTTGAATAAAAACTTATTTTCTGTCTGGTTATGAAGAGACAGGATAGACAAGATTTAAATCCTGGCAACAAAAGTATTACTCAGGGGAGGAAGAAAATTAAAGACTGACATATTGAGTTTAGAAGGCAACTAAATGGGGGGAGGGGAGGGGTAGGGGGGAATATGAAGTAGAGAATAGTATGGAGGACAATCATACATCTTTCATTCTCTTTTCATAGTATAAGAACAAAGATGGATTTGTTGAAACTGAAAGGCAAAAGGCGAACACATCTAACACAAATGATGAACATAAAGAATGCTGTCTTTGCAAGGCCAAGATGGTAGGCAGACTCAGAAAATAGCAATTAATTTTATTTGTGTGTGTATATGTATGCCTGTATATTTTATATATACTCAACAATTTAAATTTTTGCATTAGTTCTATCAGACTTGTCTCCTTATTAGTAAAATACGTGACATAATGAAATTGTGTCTAACATAGATAGCAAAAACTTTTGTAGATAACTAAAAATCACTTTTATAATGGAGGCTGTTGCTAGATTGTCAGCTGTAGCCTTCAACAGGTGTGGCCCTGATTTCTCTGAAGATACAATACTGTAAGACCTTCCTTTTGACTTTGTTGATGAAAGTTTCCAAGAGACACATATAAATGAAGGAGTTTGTTTTCTTGTTGGTGTTATTATTCTGTGAGTGCACAATGTGTTCTAAGGCTTTGGATCCCCTTTAATCTAATGAGAGCAATGTGCAGCTATCTGTGCAGCTTTACAAACAGACCAGGATTTGCCCTCTTTCTACAATGTTATCACTTAGCAGTCTGCTGAGCATTGGGCCTTGTGAGACCTCTGGAGGACTGGCAGTGGGCTATTTAGACATCTACTTCTTCCACTTACATTTTCTGAGAAGTTTAAATGGATTTGTTGTGTTTAGCAAAAACCGTAACTGTGTTTTTACATTTATCTTAGACTGTGATTAATAACATGTTTCTCTTCTATTTTTGTGGAATTAAAAGTGATTCTAAAAGTGATTTTGCTTGTTACTAGCAGATGCTAGAGGCAAGGTGTGTAACTTGGTGCATATGGGATTGTGGTCCAGTCTGTTTTGATTACTAGATTGGGGTTGTAGCTTTCACATATTTCAGCATAACTGTGGGGTTTTTCCTGGGCCTCTCACTGCACCTTTTATATGAAGTGTTACTCTTAGCACAAAGCTGTGCTAAGATCCAGCACACCCAATCCCTTTCACCATCATTTGCACATCCTGGTAGCAGTTACACATGTAGTCATGGAGGATGGCTGAGACCCATGAATGGCTGTCCTGGCTGAGACCCATGGATGGCTGTCCTGTGTTCCAGACCACACCATTGCTTGTGATGAGAACCTGCAAACTGGAAACATTTCAGGTACAACATTTCAGGTTCAACAGTGGTGCTTGCACAGCACAGTTAGAACCTGCTTTTTCCAAAGCTTTTCTCTGTCTTTTGCACAACTGGTTAACAGGATTGAGGGTGTGGTTTCTGTGTCTTCAGCAGTTCATGCTCCCTACTTGTATTTTCTGGTGTTAGTACATCAGTGAGATTAAGCATCACCTAATGCAAAGGCAGAGTGCAAAGAAATAGTGCTGTAGGTTGAGCAGCTGGATAAGATGATGGATGTGTGCCTTGGAAGCAGTCATTAGACAGATATTTCATTTTCCTGTGAGGCATCTTAGATGTGGAGCTTGTAATTCAGTAGCTTCACTGAAAAATTACTTCACTAGATATATTAGTTATGGGCAGTTTTTGAGTACTCACCTTTTTTCAGTTTTTAACAAGGTATTAGTTACCAGATTTTTGAATGTTTAGAATATTTTAATGGTAATGAACAGCAAGAATAGCAAAAAGAATAGTTAACTTGGAGCAGTTATAAATAATAGAAGTTTCTCCTTTTGTTAAATATGACCTGGAAAATTAATTCAATGATTCTTTTTAGCAAAGCATGCAGAGTATGTTTCAAGAGGCACAGCAGGGGAAAAAATCCAAACCGTGGCAGCAAGATCACTTCTGTTTTCTTACTGCAGTGGCATCATCTCATTCAGTTGCTTTGCTGCCTCAGTAGGTTTCAGTAGTTTTCACACTGCATTTCCGCTGAGCCCTGCAGGCACCCAGGAAGAGTGTCCAGAGAAAAGCCCTTTCTGAAAAAGGGAGGCCCTGCTAAAGCATCATCAGCAAACTTCTCTAGCTGAAATAGAAGAAAGTTGCTCCTAACTCTTCAAAACAGGCTGCTGTGTCCAGTTCCCAGGAACCTTTAGGAAGGCATAATCAGGATTATTGAACCTAACCTTTAGCCGATACAGAATATATTTTCCAATACAGCAATTGCTAGAGAATTTTAGGATAAATTTTCTGTATGGAGCATAAAAATTTGTGACCAGATTGTGTCTGATAGTCCTGAATACTGGATTGTTCTTGTCCCAGAGGGGAAGAAACTATATATATATATAGCAGTAACAGAAAAGTATTTTCCCAGGATGATATTGTAGCCAGGAGAAGAAGCTAAAAGTGTAAAATATCCATGGTGAATGAGAATAACTTGCCAAGCCCAGGTATAATCTGTGAAGCAGAATTACTTCCCATCAGTTACTGCCTTCAAGTCTGATGAAAGGAAACAACTGGAGTAGGAATTGTTTTATTTTATCTTAAGAAACTATAGATTAATGGAAGGTGTGTCAGTGCAGAGTGAGAATTACATAAACTGCAGTTCTATTGTGACTTTGTACAGAGACTAACAGCAAGTTCCTGTGTCCTTTTCTTGTTTTTTTCTTTTTCAAACAGCTTTGTGAATTTTTGCTTTGTTCCCTTGCCTTAAATATTCATGTTAAATAATATACGTATTTATGATTTATGGAAAGCATCCAAAAAGTGTGCTCCAAGTAAGATACCAGTGAGAAACAGTGGGAGTTGCAGGGTAGAAAAGACTACTCCCATGTTTCCCAAAGTGATGTTGAAAGGTGGTGTTGTGTACAATGACAAGGAGAAATAGCTGATTTGAGAAAATATCTGATTCATGACAATTGTAATATGGGAATTGTTGTGCAAGTCAGACTTAGCTCCTCCTCCTTGGACAAATCTCATGCTCGTGTTAATGTTCCCAAAGATACATGTGCATATACATGCTTTAAATTGCAAAGAGCCCAGATTATCTCTCCTGGCAGGGAGGGAGAGCAGAGCTACTATCTGTACAGAATTTTTCAAAGCTGATGCTTCAAGCTATCTTCTCTGCACATCTGACATATTCCTGCTTCATTGTTGACTCTAGCACAACACTTACTGTGAGAATCAAAACAAAGTAATTATCATCAGATTTCAGTGGATCTAAGTAGAAGGGAAAAATACATGTATGTGTACAGGGGAAAAAAAACATTTTGAACTAAGTCTATAAAGCCTTAGCATTTTGAGTCACTATTAGAACTACAGTTGTACATAAAGGAATTAAAAATTAACAGCAGAGTTAAAACTAGCGAGAGTTTCTTAGCAGTATCAATATGGAAAGTTTAGTTAAGGTAGCTCTATCATCACTCTTTATTTGCAAATACCAAATTCTGCAAGAGGAAAAAAAAAAATAAATCCTGTTTGTGTGTGATACTATCAGTAAAACCCAGTGCATCCTTCCAGTGCTGTCACTGCAAATCCCAGCACTTAAAGCCCAGATGAGTTTTCAAGCTGCTGCATGAACCCCACTCTCCCTGTGTGAAGTAGCCATGGTGTGGCTGTAGCCATGTCTGCTGCCTGTCAGGCTGGAGGATGTGAAATCCCTGGAACATTCAGGATACTGATGTTTAGCAGTGCTGTTGCATAAGCCTCAGATGTGCCTGTGCTTCTGTGTAGCTCCAGCTGATGCTAAAGAAAATGGAAACCAGTCTAATAGCTAAATTTAAATCAAATTATGAATCGTTTTATTCAATTCAATTTCCATTTAAAAATAATTTGGTTCAGTGATAGGCATGTGACTGCAAGCCCTGAAGACTGAAATGCTCTTTATCTAGACACACAACTGCCTTGACCCTTATCTAGAGGGACTCTTTAATCTGCTAATTTAGTTTTTATGCCCATTCAGTTCTTGACCTCTCTGACTCAACTTCCAGTTAGTAACACTCGTGATGGTTGCTGTGGTGGAGACACCTGCCCATTAACAATGGGACTGAGCTGAACAACCTTTCTCTTCTTGTCTAGGCCTCTGAACAGACAGATGGTGGTAACATTTGGTCACCACTGATTGGGCTTGCATTTGAACTCTTGACCTAAAGGTGAAGGCCACTGTATCCTATTAGGACTATGAGCCATCAAATTTAGTTTTAGTTTTGATACCTAGCCTGGGATGTGAGTGAAGTCAAACATCTCACAGATACGTGAAGGAAAAGAAGACATTTCTCCTCCATCTGTTCTTTCTTTTATTGTTCTGTGTTATAGTCTGTCAACTCTTCATGTTAGCAGCCTCTTCTTTGAAGACTCTCATGTTAATAAAAATTAATTAGCAAAACCACACTCCAAGATCCTATCTCAGGAACAAATCTTGTTTCTTTCTCTTGTAAAAATGCAATCTTTCCCCTTCTCTCTCTCTTTCTGTATTATGTGCCCTTCCTACTTGTTGCTGTAATTTTTTTTCTTACAGAATTAGAAAACAGTTTTCCTGGGAGACCTTTTTCAGATTAAACAGCCATCCCTGTGATTCTCTTGTTATGTACTGTCTGACTTGCACACCTACAGTACATGACTTTTTCTTTGGTGGTGTTGTACCTATTGATCTCTTCAAATTTAGTGTGTGTGTGCGTAATTATCAATATTCAATACTGTGCCACTACTTCCATTAATCTATGCCCTTTAATACATGATTTTCTCTCTCCCTTTTCTATTTATTTGTAAAAGTCCGTATTCTTTGAAGGCAAAAAGTTTATGGTTTTACACTTATTTCTTGAAAACCTCAGCCAGACAGATTGGGGGGAAGTGGAAAGTAGTGGTGTTTCTGATTCATGACTTCTAAAGCATGACTATATTTCTATTTAGATGTAGCATGGATGGATATTCAAGTTATTTATGCCTACAAAGAGCTGCCATCATGGGCTGACAAAAAGAGGTCTGTAATAAGTTAGAAATGACCTGAGGCTTACACTGCAAGCACTGCTGCCAGGCACACTGCAAGACTCACAGGTGCTTTGAGTTGCTGATGGATCAGCAGTTCTAGAGTATGAAAACAACAGGATGCAGAGTTTCTCAGACTGCCTGTTTGATCGTGTATACTTCACTTTATCTGCTTCAGTGGTGTCTGGATCTCTTCATTTAGGTATCATTTCCAGTTTAGTAATTTTAATATTCTAAAGGTGAACAACAGAATAAAGCAGGTTGTAAGATGAGAGGCAAGCATTTCAAAGCACATAATAAGAGGGCAGATACTGTTAGATGAGTTAGTGTTTGATGTGTGTTTATTAAACTCCTGCTGGTGTTAGCTAAGGCTGTGTCTGAGGTGAGCGGAGCCTTCAGCATTTCCCCAGCCAGCCCCTCCATGCCAGCCCTGCCCCATCAGCCCTGCACAAACCCACACAGCTCCTGCTTTCCCATACTCGACGTGCCATTATGGGAGGGATGGTGCAGTAATTATGCTCCCAGCTGATCAGACCACCTATGGAGATGAAGTGCTTCCTGCCAAATGTCTCACTAGGGGGCAGTCCTGTTTTTTAGCATTAAAAACTTCTCCTACCAACTTCATTTTCTTGGCTGGCTACTTGAGGGGCTTTGGAAGCTCGACCATGAGTATAGGGACTGGTAGACCTTTGAAAGAAAATTGTCTGACAAACAAGGAGGTCTTGGGAGATGCTTTCATAGGAAGAAGAAAATTGAACCTTAAAAGATTGTAAGTATAGAGACATCTTGAGCTGGAGGACTCAGGTATGTTATTTTGTGGTCCATTCAGAAAAAAAACCCATTTGAGATCTGAAATTACTAACTGTATTTGTGATAGAGAAGCCTATAGCAGAAGTGGTAAGAAAATTTTTGATGGCTTTTCACACTAAAAACTCTGTCTGAACTGTTACATTTGCACTGAGCAAGGACTCAGCATTCTTACTTCCTTGATAATTATTGCAGTTGAACGATAACAAGAGTAACCAGAACTTGGTCTTAGTGGGCAGAAATTCCATTTCATGAGGAATTTAATGCAAGAATGAGACCAAATTGCTGAATTCTGGAGGGAGCAGACCCAGATTTGTAGCTTATCCTAAAACATGACTAAGGAAAACCAGAAGGCTCAGAGTGCCATTAGCGGATAAATTACTTTTTTTTTTTCGGAAACAACTTTTGAGCTTCCAGACTCACTGGGAACTGCTGAACAACGGAGCCTTTTTTTTGTTCAATAGCACAGCTCGTGCAGACATCAGTGATGAGGTAGAGCTGTCCCATCCTGATTGTTGGGTGGTGGGTGATGAGGGCAAAGCCAAGGGCTGCTCTGGGAGCAGCTCCTGGCTCCTTTCCTGTGCTGGAACCATCGGGAGAGCAAAAGGTGCCCAAGGACAGCCAGGCAGCAGCAAATGAGAAATGGAAGCCTTATGTCAGCAAAGGTGAGACAGGGTGGCGGCCCGTGCTGTTCCTGGGAATTCATTACATGCCTGCGTGCCCCGGGAAGGGTGATAAGGAAGATACGTGCAAGAGATTTGCAGTCCTGTTAACTTTCAAAGTTGTAAATCAGCGGCACCTCTCTTCTTTTAAGGCTGTACCAGGGCGAAAAGGAATGTGCTAATGGTGTTGCCTAAAGTGGTCTGGTTTGGGGCTCTATTTAAAAATTTGCTCTAGAATAAATTCACTGATAAAGGTAAAGAGCTTAAGTAATCTCAGAGTTTTGTAATTTTTATTATTTTTTAGAATAATTAGAGGTGGTGATACATCATACTGGACTCCAGGCTTCTTTTCTTTCAGAATATTTGTCTTAGGGAGCTTTTGTAATTTAGCTTCATTGCATGGCTGAGAGAGAAATATTTAATTTAAAAAAATCCACTTGTATTGCAATATACTTAATCTAGATACTTTAATGTTACCTGTGTGATTGGGCTAATTGAGTAGTTCATAATTTTTATGGATCTATTCCCATAACAGTCTGGGAAAGTGTATTATTCCACTGCTGCTAAACAACTGCATAGATGAATCTATGACTTTCCCAGAGTTCCATGGGAAGAGTGACTGAGAAGTTGAAGGCACCTTCCCAGATCCCTTGTCTAGGACTGCAAATAATGGAAAATATTCTTCTCCCTTTTCATTATGTATGAAACATATGTGCAGTTGCACATGTTAGTGTAGAGACTCATATAAATTACTGACTATTTTACATAAATTATCCATGTTCTACAAAACTCAAGCCTCTAGAAAGGTCTCTTCATATTTATTTTTTAACAGTTTTTGGAAGAGAGTGTACTTACATTTTACAAATGGGCTAGTAGAATATACAGTACCATATTTACATACAATTTGCAATTAGATATAGATCTTATTAATTATGTAAGAAACACTTGCTATATTTTTGTAATGAGAAACCAAGGATCATGTAACAATTAAGGATTCTAATTTCAGATATTTTCAACTGTGCTCAAATTAAAGTGAATGTGTTTTGTAACATTGGCACGCAATTTCAGAAATGTCTAGGAAATAAATTTGGTTTTCAGAAATGAGTCTTGGATTAAAGAGTCTTCATCATCCTCCAAGTCTGTGAAGACTCAGCTTCTTAAGAAATTATCTAGACTTTCTCTATAATCACTATAATCAGAAATAGGTATCTCCAGAGAGCAATTTGTGCCACCCATTTTTGACATCTGTCTTAGCAAAGGACAAGGCACCCTCAGAAAGTACTGCTCTCTGTTGATGGAACCTGGATGGTTAGCTAAGGCTAAAACTTCTCTTTGAGATGGATAATATTGAGAATCCAGACCAAAGTTACTGGTCTTTTTGCTGAAGTAGGAGAAAAATCACGAAGCAAAAGTTTTGGTTTGGTTTGTTTCTTTGTTTTCTGTGCAGAAATCACCAAGAAACCTAAAAGGGTGAATCAAGTATATAAGCATATCCTATTTAAATTAAATAAAATTAATTCTTAGTATTTTTCAAAGCTTTTCATACTCTTAAAAGCTTTTTTAAATTCCACCATATAGAACTGGAAGGCTAATACTTCTTACTATGGGCTAACATGTTGAAGAGAATTTAAGCTGTGTTTGGGGTTTGTTTTTTATAATTGTTGTTGGATTTTGGATGTATCATTATTATACATTAAAAAAAAAAAGCTTTCTGGGTTCTATAAATCCCAATGCAGGGATCTGTCCATACCATAGACATTTGGACAAGTGTTGGGTACTGTTCTGAAATAAAAGCCAAAGGTGATCGTAGATCTTTCTCTTCTGTAACCCAGTCCCTATACAGACCTAAATTAATTACACAGCTCAGCAAGTCCAAGCTTTACTGACTGAGTGAGATGTCTTGTGGCTGTTTCTGAAGGGGGAGTAAATGCTTTTGGGTTTGTTTTTTTTAGGTGTTGTGGTAGTTGTGTGCCAGTTTGCAAATAAAATTGCTTTTTCCACTGATTAGGAATCCTAAAAATTCTGTTTGCATTAGGCAGAATATTTAGTGTTTTTTCTAGTAATGTTTCCGATTAATTTTTCAGCTCCATTTCTTAGGAAATCCAGAACCATATTGCTCAAAGAAAGAGAATTCTTTATTGTTATCTGAGACTACAGAGCACACCAAGATTTTACCTAGATTTCAGGTTTGTTTTTACAGAGACTCTGGCACATGGGCATTTTCTCTCACTGATGTTTAAAAAAGTTTAAGTAACCAGCTGCAGCCCCACATAATTATATATGTAGTGTACAAATTGCAGTAGCACAACACAGTATGTTCTTTTGCTGTATTTAAATTTTCGGTAGTACCATATCATTAATTCCATTTCTTTTCACTGGAACTTCAGTTACTCTTTGTGCATTTTGTTTACATTTTGAGGTCCCTATGATGTTTTCTAAACAACTGTTTTAGAATTTTAAGGAGTGAAAAGCTCTTAGTAGTTTCACTGTCATAATTTGTCTGAAAAAATATGGATTCTTTATTTTTTCCCAAATGACTTTAAAGGGAAACTTGTTCAGCCCATGAGACAGAATTGTGGAGGTGCTGCAAACTCAGTCATGGATTTGGTAATCTCTTGATGTTTATTTGGATAGTTAGGGCTTCTTTTCATTGATGCTATCTGCCTGATAATAAAGATTGTGCAGTCAAGAACACTGCACAGAAGTTGACTACTCTTTTCTTGGCATGTCTTGAATTTTTTGCAGACATACCAATAGCTAAAGTAGCCTTGCTTTTGTTTTAGTAAGTGAATAGAGCAATGTAGAGATGCAGTGTGTGCGCTGAAAAACATAGACCCTTTGCATTGTAATTTGCATAGAACTGCTTTATATCATGGGTTTTAAAGTGCTTTTTTATCATGGGTTTTATGATGTTAGTTTTAGGAGGAGAAACTCCCACCTCTGTTGATTTTTAATTATCAGACAAAGAGCATCATTCTGCATCACAGTGGTAGCTATTGGAAGGGAAAAAGACTACAACCTCTCAACAGCTGGTGTTGAAGAACCAATGTTGGTTGAGGAAGAACAGTAAATGCTGGAATACTTTTGGAGAGGTGGGGGAGTGCCCTTGAAAGCAGAAGAGGAATTGTTTGTGACTAAGAGCATCTTTGTAAAGATTAGGTCTTGTGTTTCTATTGATCAGAGTAAGCTGAATAGTTCCAGAGATAATTAAATCCGGGACAGAGACACAGCTTTATGGTATTGTTCATATGCCCAGTTCATTTTTCACCAAAAATCATTATATCAAAAACAAATATTTACATTTGTGTTCAGTACTTCTGTTGGGAAACATAGATCAGCAGTAACAGAGTTATTTTGAGACCTGTGCAAACAGGAATTGCATTTCCCTGCAGATTTTGGGCAGAAACCAGTGGTAAATTACCTGGCTATAAGTACTTCATGCAAAGGGTCAGTAATGAAGAACCATAAAAGCCTGTAGCCAATATCTTCAACTGTGATTTATACTACTGGATGCATCAGCATTTAGGTTTTCAAGCTGAAACATCTTAAAAACACTGATTTGAGAAAGCAGAGAGCACATGTCTTTTGAGGATGAGTCAAGTATCAAATTTGGATGCTCGAACTTGGCCAATATTTCTGATTTTTTGCTCTGTGTACTTGGTTTTAGAGAAGATACTTTTACCCTGCTTAACATTTCTGCAGCTGTTTTAAGGAGGAAAAGTTCTAGCACAATTGCTGCTAGAATCACGATGAGCTGTTTTATAGGCTTCTTTAAGTGCAGACATTGTTTTCTGCTTAATATTTTGAATATTTGATGCAAAAAATGTAAATTACTAAAATACTCTGCATCAGGTCTTCCATTTAGCATTATCCTTTCGCACTGCGGAGTAAACTAATGAATTACAGCATGATTACATAGCACATAATTAACTTTGTAATTAATATGCAACTGCCACTTAAACTAAAGTACTGCTTATAAAGATGTACGGCAACAGTAAATCACAGGTCAGAAGTAGCACTTTGGAATTTTCAAAAGAATGAGAGTAAATGCAGAATCACTTACAGCAGCAAAGTAAGTTAATTAAAAAGCAGATTAATTGCGAATGTCCTGTTTAATTTTAAATACCTTTGCTATTTCTTTTCCCTGAAGAAAGAACAAATTTAAAGCCTAACTCATTCATTGTTTTCTTAGATGACATATTTAAAAATGAGCATTAAACTGTCCTGGTTGAGATTAGAATTTGGTTAGTATTCCTTTCTCATTTTGCTGCATAGAAGGATAGCATGAAACCAGCAACTACTTACTTGAATTTATTCCAGCTTTCTGCCATGGTTTTCTTTTTTGGGTTAATTTTCTACATCAAGTCAGTGAAACAAAGTTAGTTAAACCAACTCCATCCTTTGTTTTGCTGATTTATTTTAATTTTTTTTTTTTAAAGGAAGATGTGGGTTTGTATTGTGCTATTGGAACTAATGAAGAATGAGGAAAGGTTTAAGTTCGTTTACTTCAGACATACTATTTTTTTGCAGCAACTCTCCCCAGTTGCTGGTACCCCCAGCAGTGGTGCTCATGCTGGATGTCCTTGTGCAGACAGATCAAATGCTTCACAGGCATGCAGAATGACACACAGCAGTAAAACTGCGTCTTGCTGCAGGTTTCCAAATACCAGCTCTTCTTTCCTATATCCTTTTCCTTTCCATCCATCTCCATGTGGAATGCTGTTGATAATGGCAGGGAATTGAAATCCCTTATGTAGGTGTGGCCATACTGCCTCGGTACAGAAGTGCTTGATTGATGGAAAGCACTATTCAAAATGGTACTAACCAGACTATGCCAAAGGTTTAGGGGTTTTTTTTCAAGTAGAAATGGAATGTTTTAGAGAGCTCTGTACCCAGAGGCCACGGGAAACGAAATGTTACAGCTCTTTAACACCTTTCTGACCTTCTGAAGGTGATGCAGTATGGGAACTAGACCCTGCAAGTGTATGGGGTGCTGTTCATGTTCCTCAGTACTTCAGTATGGGCTCCTTGACCTATAGGCTGTACTCCATCTCCTGTTGGATATATCTGCTTAGTATCTGGTTAAAAGAAGTCAACAGGATAGATGTCACAATCAGTAGAAAATGGCTACCCTAAGCATATAATGTATCTTTCAAAAGAATTAGTGGGGGTTTTTGTTAATGTCTCTTTTGTGAGCCAAACTGATTTTCCATGTTGAGCAATACATGACAAACAGCTCTAACTTTAGAGCTTCAGTGTTTCTGAAACCCTTTGATTTCTGTATTCAGTATTCATGGCGCTCACTATATTGTTGGTCGCTTCATCCACGTGATGCTATTTTTTTTTTCTTTTTAAATGGCTATCTGAAACTTCTGACCTGGAACAAAGAGTGATAGATGCTTCACAGTTGCTCTTCATTCTAGATAAATAATCATTCAGGCATAATTACGTGCATCTCTCCGCACTCATGAATATCTACTGCCTGCTTGAATAGCTGGGAGGGAATATACATTGCCCTTACAAATCCTTCAGAATAGGCTTCTGCTTGTGTTGTGTTTAGGGAAAAAAAACAACAGGAAACAAGCAACACCACTCACACACACAAAAAAGGAAAGAAACCCTAAAAACCAACTAGAAAATCACCCAAACAAAAAATCAGAAACCATGAATTCTTCATTTTCTGTTTGCTGGCTTTGTTTTTCTTCATTGATCAACATGCTCAACAGGCTGATTACTATGAAAATTGACATGTAAGAATAATCCCGAGGTGTAAGAGTAATCCTGACTTACTCTTCAAAAAATAGAAAAAAATACTGGAAGTAGGATGTGCACCATAAGTAGAATCGAACCTCATGGAACTTGGAAAGGAGGTTTGTCATTTGAGTTTCATGTGTCACTTAGTGAGTCATAATGTGGGAAACAGGTCAGTTTTATAATCACTGGATTTTTGTCTTAGTGGCTGAAAAGAGAAATGAAGCTTTAGGGAAGTGTCTTTTTCTGAAAATGATGTGTGGTACATTCTTGGGGGTTCTGTGCTTGGCATTATGAACAGATGCCTCCGAACTAATCTCAAATGTCACATTTCATGCATAAACCCTGGGGGATTAACAATATCAGGATTCCCTGAGAGTATTCGTGGAGGTTTAACTTAATACTCTCTCCCAGGGAAGTGTCCCACCTACTTGCTGAATGCTTCCAGGCCTTCCTAAAGGCCTCCTCTCTAACACCATTACAAATAAGGCCAGGGGAGAGGGAACACAAGCAAGATACTGCAAAGCAGTGAGGCTTTGAGGCAGCCAGTAAAAATCATGGGGTGTAGAAAAGTCTGAGAGATCTCATCAGAAGAGATGCCATTACTTGATTTTACATTAAAATAGAGAGTCATCAACATCTGGTAAAGGGAAAAATCACAGCTCCATAATTATGATTGAGTTAGTCGTAATAGTTGGGAGAAATGCAGACAATTTAAAATATGAAAAAGTTAATCTCCTGTCTAGCAAATACCCACTTTTCTATTTTAAATATTTCAGTGACTGTTCAGAAAAGCTTTTATTTTAAAGTAGTAATAAGTAAAAAACTCACTGTTGTCTGGAAATAGAGGTGCTTGTGATGGATGCTTTGATAAACTTAACTGTAGAGGAACTGACAGCAATGTTTTTAGCATATTAGCCAGTTTTTGGGTTTTTTTCCTTTTAATATATATATATGATATGTTAGGTTTGGATTTAAAAAAAAACCCCAAAACCCAGAGAAAATACTTCCTTAAGCCTCTGTTAGAATGAGTTCCTGTCTAAACAGAAGATAAGAGAGGGAGTTTAGCTGCAGTTCTCTTCCATCTACGTGGATGTTTTTGCGATGAGGTTATAATATATGTTAACATTATGCTGACACGGACAGCTCTAGCCAATAGGTTAAAATTGTTAGGTAGTTTGTCTTTTTGACAGATCTCGTCTCCATGTCTAGCAATTTATATGACCTTCCAACTCTGATATTTTCCTTGCCAGTGTGTGTCCTAACTGGCTCCCTTCTATCTATTGGCCCTGCCTTGTTCTCAGAGACTGACAGAGCAGCCTGTGCATCATTGAACCTGTGAGGGGGCTGCTGGCTCACCCTCAGGGTTAAATGCTGCTTTATTCCCTTGAGTGTTAAATTGCTTGTTCAATTCTTGGACATGTTTTCTTAAATGAATATTTTGAACTAATTTAGAAATTCAATTTCTTGCAGGTAGAGAGCCATGGCAATATGATGCATCAAATAAAATGTATCACATTTCCCTGTGTTTTCCCCTTACAATTTACTACATGGGATGATTCATAAAAACCCAGGCTGAACCTAGGCATGTTCTGCATCATAGATGAACTAAGCTGCAGAATTGTCCCTGTTTCTGGGACAAATTTTCTGAGTATCACTTGTGTAAGTTTTTCTCCCATGTTCCGTAGGAACTTAGGATTTGTTGTTTGATCTTGCAAGAAAGTGTTTACCTGATTTTGTAATATAAATTCTTTCCTTCCCAGCATTTCATCCTGTTCCATGTGCACACGTATGCTTACATCTGTATTTGCACGTATTAGCTTAATCACAGCCTTATAAATAGCAGATGAGTTGGCTTTCAAAAGGAAGGAGGCTTATTAAGAAAAATTCTCTGCTGGTGAGGTGCTTTTCACAGGCCAGTAAGAAAGCTCTTGAGAACTTTGCTGCTAACACCCATCAGAGATTTTTCTCCCCATAGCTGTGTAATAGCACTGCTGTTGCTCTGCAGTTCATTAGTAAACCTGGGCTCTGTGACAGGTGTGATGAATTAAAAGCACTTGTATTACACAGCGATGTTTAAAAAACTTGAATTGCAGGTAATATAAACCAATCTTTTCTAGAGATTTGAACAAGTCCTGAAGCAGCAAGTAAGGCAGGGAGGGAGCAAAGATGGCAGCTCTGATAGTCTGAAGAGGTGGCAGCAATAGACTTAGGTCCTTAGCAGTACTTGAGAGACTTGAATAAATTAGAGTCATCCCCGGGAAACAGATATCTAAATTGGTTTTAAACCATTTCAGAGAATGAATCTATTCCTAATGTCAGCTAGAAGTAGAATAGACCAATCTATTAACATACTGAGCTTCTTGTGATAGACAGGGAAGGAAGGATTTAGGTGTTAGGACACTGGGGCTTAAGTGAAAGATTCAAAACTGCCTGTGTTGACACCTTGGACAAATCACCTAAAGAACATGCAACTGATCTCCTGCGATGTACGTCTGCTGTAGAAGAGACCAGAGTAACAAAGCTCTAGTAGAGAGCAAGTTTGGTTCCCTAAAATAAGGTCAACCTTTGAGCAAAATACCTTTCTACTTACAATTTTTGAAAAGTGTATGATTTTGCTGCTCAGCAGTAGAAGTAAGTCACAGTGTTACTATATAATGTCATTTGCATCCCTCCAAATTTTTTCAAGCTTATTGAAGGAATTAATTTTTTTTTTTTTTTTNTTTTTTTTTTTTTTGTGGAAACTGGGTCCCTTCTCATGGAAATTAAAATGGGGAGAAGCCTGAAAATAGGCAGCTTGTCCAATAGATTTATGACACTTGCAGGTGATAGCATGTCATTCTGTGGAACCCAAGATCCACTGACTTTTGACTGTTCTCATGGGATATTTTCAGGGACTAATTTGACCTTACAAGGAACTAATGCATAATATTTTCACAGGCACAGAATGGACACTTTAGGGTTTCCATTTATTTGTTTCTTTCTTTTCTGTTTAATATTTATATTCTGTTTAATATTTTGTCATGTCTTCTATTATAGCAATCCCGTTTATCTCTACCTCTCCAGTATTTGTGCCAACCTGTAAAAAGGTTGGCGAATTTTGTTCTGTTAGACTTTTCTTTTAAAATTATTATTATATTAATTTAGTTTAAATTTATTATTATTAAACAGGGACTTCTTTAATTGTTGCTGCTTTGCTGTTTGCCAATAGCCCAGAAGTCTGCTTTTGAAAAAAGACACCGTTTCTGTCAGGGTTTTCTTGCTCCTTATGCTTTGTACAGCCAAAACAGTGAAATTACAAGCTGGGAAGTGTATAGACAAAAGATAGACCTCTGCGTTGTTTAGTCATTTACTATCTGGCATTTTGAGTAACACCATCATCTTAGAAGGAAAACCTGCAAGTGCCTAAGTCTTGAGCAGTTGATAGACAGCATAAAAAGGTAAGAGAGTAGGAATGTCCTTATTCAGGACTGGTGAGTGTGTAAATGTATTATAAGGGACTGTGGAGCCATGGTCATTATGTGACCTATGGGAAAGGTAGGAAAGTATGGGTCAAAGAAGTCCTTAATCTGAAGTAGTTCCAGTTTGTGACGTGGCTTTTTGATTGGGAAGGAAGAACTGCTGTTTATTAAATAACTCCTTCTTCATGAATTGGGGTACATCAAGTGAAACAAAATTGGAAAAAATTTAAAAAAAACTGTTTGAATTGCTTCCCTTGTCTCAAATGGGACAGGAGCAAATGGGCTGCTCCTGGAACATGGCCTGTTTCATGCCAACCTATCCTTTTTTTTCTATCTCTGCCTGGATCAGTCATGCAATAAGCAGGAACCTTTTTAATCCTGTAATATGGCATCTTGGGCAGCTAGGCTTTTTAAGCAATGAACCATGCTTCAAAATATATCCCTTCAAATTTCAGATCTAATGCACCTCGGTTACTCAGGGGGAAAAAAAGAAAAAAAGGGGCCAAAATGTAACCACAGGAACACAGAGGAGTGAGTGTTGTTTCTGAAAACAAACTTTCTTTCCTCCCTTCGCTCTGGGAACCAGTCCTAAAGGTGCAGAACAATCCAGCATAAACAGAACAGACAGTTGGGGATACAAGCATCATATAGTCACCCCAGGACACAAAAAAAAAATCAAGAGCAAAAGACAAGGAGATGCAGGATAGAAAGAGTTTTATTGTCTGCAAGGTTTGATATTGTCACAATAACGTGTCTCTCCTTGAGTTCATCAGAACCTTTTCAGAGGGGACACTTGTTTCCTTTTCAGGGGAGCCAAGTGTTGTTAGGAATGAGTCCTTACACCAACTCCTGCCTGCTGAAGGCTTTGCAGTGTGGCTGTTCTGCCAGCTTTGTGTGAGTGTCACCAGCACATCACGTTTGATCACAATGAAAGTCACTCCAGAGTATGTCTAATCAGGCAGGGCTTCAGAAAAACTTGAAGGCTCTAAAGCTGACCTCTGGAGTCTGTGGTGTTGCTGTTGGGAGCAAAGAAGAAAAGTGTGTAGCTTTTTGAGGTCTGTTCCACTGTGTTATAATAACCATTTAAACAAAAAAA
>VWZU01014071.1:1052974-1081119 GCA_013397095.1 Sterrhoptilus dennistouni | reverse complement strand
GGCGGCGCCCCCTGGCGGGCCGCGGCGGTACCTGCCCTATCCCGGCCTCGCTCCCTGTTCCTTCATCAAAGTCACTTCCTACATACAGATTGTCCCCCCTCTCGTAGCTCTCGTACCCTCTGCATGCTGGAGACTTGAACGGAATTATTAGTTTTTAGCTGACTGAATAAACAGCATTAACCGACTCGTGTGATGTGGCAGCGGGGGGCAGGATGCTTTGGAGCTGCTGTGCTGAATCCCTGCTTAGGGAAGTGATCTTCGTTTTCCCTTCTCACCTGCTGTTAAAATTTCTTAAACGATGGAGGTGTTTCCTTTTTATTTATGGCCTTCTTGCCCTGAGCGGTCCGAAGTGGCTCCAAATTAGGTCTTGTCTGGTGCAGCCACCGCGGGGTGTCTGGTCTTCTGTGGAAACAGAGACCTGGGGTGATGCTGTGCTGCTGCTGGCCCCGAGCACCACTCACAGCAGCCTCCCCTGCCCCCTGGGAAGGGCTGCCTTCCCTCCTCAGCCCTCGGAATGGATTTCTGCTGGAAAGATTATTTGCTAAAAACTGGAGGAATGTTGTGCAGCAAGGGAGGTGGGCAACAGCTGATGTTTCTGGTGAGCTCTGCTCCAGCTCCATCCCTGATGTTTGTGGTGAGCTCTGCTCCAGCTCCATACCTGATGTTTGTGGTGAGCTCTGCTCCAGCTCCATCCCTGATGTTTGTGGTGAGCTCTGCTCCAACTCCATCCCTGATGTTTGTGGTGAGCTCTGCTCCAGCTCCATCCCTGATGTTTGTGGTGAGCTCTGCTCCAGCTCCATCCCTGCCCAGCAGTGAGGGAAGGCAGCCTGTGGGAACGAGAGCAGAAGGCACCGTGTGAAGTCTCTCTAAACTCAGGGAGAAGGTTTGGCCTGTGTCAGTGATGGTTCAGGTCTCCCTTGGCCACAGGGAGCAGATTTCCCTGCTCCATTGGTCCCCAGCTCTCACTGTGGATGGCGGTTCTGAGCTCACAGAACTGAATCCGCAGTGAAATCCAGAGCAGAACTGAATCCACACTCACTTTGAAAACGCCAAATACTTTAACAAGCTGTCATGCTGGTGGGTTTTTTTTTTTTTTTACACATTAGACATGTTTGAAAGCAGTTTGGCTTCATTTTTCTTTCCCCTTTCGAGGAGCCTGTTCATGCTGCCTTAGGAGCTCATGGGGACAGCGTTTTACTAAATTGTTTTCTTAACTGTGTAACTTGGAAGTTCAGTTTCTGATATAATAATTGCAGTCTCCTTAGCTGAACTGTCACCCAACACAGAGTGTAGCAGAATCTCTTGAAATTCTCTTTTGTAGAGCCAGTGAAAAATTTCATTCATTTTTCAATATGGAAGAGGGTTTTGTAATAATGGTTTAAAAAATTCAGTATGTTTAGGGTTAAGAAAGAAAAGGCTAACAGGTCGATACATCTGTTCCTTTAAAAAAACCATTCTCCATTTTTGAGACATCATAAATATGTAAATGAGGCCTCTTTAATTACTTATAGCCTAGGGCTATAAACTCTCAATGCTAGAGGGGAGGGAAGAAGGAAGAATAATTCACAAATTTTTTTAAATTTTTTTTTTTAAAGAGGGGAAGACTGGGTCTTTGCCTCAGAAAAGAAAGAAGGGGGGTTTTATTGTTGAATTACCAGAAGGTGCTGGGAACACTTCTTTTTTTGTTTATCCTTCTGGATGGAGTAAGCACGTAAAGCAGTAGTGTACAACCTTTCTGGCTAATGTGTGCATCAAACAGAGGGGATTTGTTACAAAGCACCGGGAAAAAAATTCCCTTCTCTATCCTCCTCTGCCAGTAGCCTTAATCCTGATCAGCAATATCCCCTGCTGTCCCTTGAGCTGCTGGCAGGGCTGAATCTCAGCGTGCTGTCTAATGCAGGGACACCACAGGCCAGCCAGGGACCCTGCAAAGTCCTTTTCACTTGTGACCTGATAAGTGCACAGCACTTAACCGAGCAGAAGTCTGTTCTTATTCAGCCCCGATGGCCTTTCTGTATCTTAAGTACTGTTATTT
The DNA here is from genome assembly GCA_013397095.1 of Sterrhoptilus dennistouni. Lineage (NCBI taxonomy): Eukaryota > Metazoa > Chordata > Aves > Passeriformes > Zosteropidae > Sterrhoptilus > Sterrhoptilus dennistouni. Next base: position 1,079,084 of record VWZU01014071.1, on the reverse strand, counting down.
TCGACTAAGGTGATCTTGCTGCTGCTTTTAAAATAGGATGAGATCGACAGAAAGGGCATTTTTTAAAAATTTCAGGGCGTGGATGTGCATGTGGGGAGCGAGGCCAGAGTACAGAAATACCCATGGAGTAGGTATAGTTACTGGAAATTTAATTCTGCTGTTATTTTTCTTCCAGCCAAAATGATCTGGTGTCAGAATGCTTATTCTGCCATGCTGAAATTTCTGATCTCTATGATAATTTTCACTTTCCGTGTTTCATCTTTTAATTCTTGCTGAGGCCCATGAAAGAGTAATTTCCAGATAATAATGGTTTCCCACTAATAAGCTCTGTGTTTTTTATAGCAGAAATTACTTAGAGCCAGTATGCTCACTGAAAAAAATATTACTCTATTTGATGCTCTTATGATGTGTCTGAGAGAAAGATAAAGATGATTCTCGAGGCAGGGCATTTCAAATGCAAAGTGTTGTGTCATTGTACATGATGAGGCTTCATGTGTACAATTTTGGCTGTTTGGTTCGTGTAACAAATGTTTACTGTCCAGGAGAGTTGGTGAGCTCAGGGCCTTCTCTTGACCAGGAGAGGATAAATGAGGTTGGGCTGACAAAGGAGCAAAGTGTCAGCAGTAACAGCTGGTGGGTGATTGTCCATCCATGCCATGGGGGGGGAAGAGGCAGAGGGAGCCTGGCAGGGTAAAAACTCAGCCACAGAGCTAATGATGTGAGAACAAGTGGAATTGAGCATGGAAGTGAAAATTCTTCTAACCACTAGGGGAAGGGTGAGAGTTAGAGAGTGCTTTTCTATGAGAGCCACTGGGTTTTAAAACCAGAACTATTTTGGAGACTGAATTTGGTCAGTTAATTACAGGATTTGTGTGCCCTGTCTGTGTAAGAGAGTAGGGGATTGCACTCCCAGTCCTGCCTCCAAGAGCCTTGTCAGGTTCCAGCTCAGTTAGGTGAGTTACTGCCCCTCTGCTTTTCCAGACAGGCTTTGAGAAGCTGTGCCGTGTGGGAGAAATGGCAATTTGGATAAGTACTATAATGAGCTGTGGCTCAGGTAGCTGATAGCAACCTTTGATTTCGTTTATGGTTATAGTTAGCAAACTGAGGTGGTATTACATGTGTACACACAAAATTGTATAATTCAAAAACGCCATGACTTTCTTTAAAGAAAAAAAAAAAGGTGCCTCAGTTTATGTGACTTCAAATTTTTCAGCAGACATGTGTGTGCTTGTATATGTATTTGTTTTCAGTATGCCCTTCTCCATGTGTGCTGATGTTCAATTAAAATGCAGATAATGTGTCCCAGCTCGTAAGATGGATCACTGCTGAAGTAGTGTCATGTCTAGGTTAGCTTGTCTCTTGATAAATACCTCTGCTGTCTGAGAGATTAAACTTCATGCCTACTGAGGTCTGTTTGGGGGTCCTACCTGCTGTTAAGACTGTGTAACTGTGTAACTGGCTTTTAATAAAATATATCAATTTACATTTGCTAAAGGACCTTTGGATGGCATTTGCTATTGAGAAGGTGGCAGTGGCATAATTAAAAGATAATACTTTGTATGTGAAACTGGCTCTTCTTCATAAGTGTTATAATTTATTGACAGGAATGCTGTATTGAGCCCTCTTGTGTCTAGAGCATGGAGGTGAGGAGCTTGAGCTGCTGTTCTAAGACCTCATTTAGTTGTTTAGCAGAAAAGATTTATTTTTTTTCCTGAGTCTAATCCAGCAGGAGCCATGAAGGAACATTATCAGCCAGGTACAGAAATCTCCAGTGGTTTGGGTGTGTGGGATGCACGTGGATCTGTGGTCTGGGGTCTGTCTCATTGTGAGAGCTGTGTAATCAAGGTTCCCACAATGGGGAACACTCTTCCCCTCAAGGGGGTTGAGTATGGACAGTGCTAGGAGTTGTTTGACTGAAGAGATGCTGACTGAATTTGTTTGACTGAAGAGTCGTGTACCAGAAGGGGTGAACAGCTTCTCTGACCAGACAACTCTCTGAAAAATTTGCTCTCTCTTATGTGTATGGAGAGAGTTGAGTTCTGTCACGAACAGTGTTCTGAATAACAAACCACTCAGTGCCACTGAAGAGGTTCATGAGGGAGAGGTTTCTGTGCAAGACTGGGATCTTGATGGTGCTACCATAAAGTTTGGTGTAAATAGGGCATTTGGGTATATATTTCTGTGCCCACTCATTGTTCATGAACTCCAAACACTACTCTGAGCCATAATTTTTATTTTCTAGATTTATTTTTTTTAACTCACAGGAAGGTTTAATTTGCCTTAAATTACACTGTTTGTTAAGAGATGGACCAAAAGACTGCAGGCTGTGTTTTTCCAGAAGTAACAAGTAGTTTGTTCAGCTATAGATACCTGAATGAACACAACTTTTCTAGAAGGCAGGAACTGTGCAGCCCATTGCTCTGAAGATTAGGCCTATTCAGTATATGCTTGGTTGTGCATCTGGATATTTGTCATTCTTACAGTCTGGGCTGAGCTGTGGATCCCAGTCCTTCCTGCCCTGTCCTCTTGGCCATTTCAAGGGCTCATGAAATAGATCTGCTAGTTGGAGGAGAGTCCAAAATGTGCCTGTTGCCTTTATTTTCAATCCAGAAATCCAAATTCTTTAGGACACACGTTTTGTGCTATTTTTGGCCATGTAATACTCTGCTGTATCTGATTCATTTAATATTTATGGGAGGTATTTTCTCTTAGAGGAAGATTAGGAAGAATCCCCATGCCCTTGTCCTTGCAAAAGCCGGGCTGTCATTGTTATTTGGATTATTATTATTTTATCTCACAGCGTGCTCAGGGGTCTCTTGCAAGCAGCTCTGTTCAATTGTTCAGGTGGTGGAAATGTAGGGACCATGTTCAGTGATCTTTATTGTCCTTTTTGTCTTGCAGATTGAGGGATTTTAATGGCTTTCAGGTAGAAGAAAGTGGAGACAATCAAAATGAATTCTATGGACAGGCACATACAGCAGACCAATGACCGGCTGCAGTGCATAAAACAGGTAAGCTGAAGGTGGAGATCATTACTGCTAAATGAGGGCTGGGTGTTGTGTGGCAGGTGTTGCATTTTACAGGTACCTGTTGCTTAATGAGTGTCCTTGCCCTTCAGAGGGAAGGAATGAGACACTGTAATCTCATCGAAGAGAGTATCTGCTGCGAGAGCTGGTGTATTAACCTCAAAAGCCAAACTTTCCCTTACAACTTTCTGAGAAATCTTCAGCCTGGAGACTGAACAAATGTGTCTCAGCTGGAAGCAGAGTGGTGTTTGTCCTGCCAGCTCAGCCCCGGAGGGTCACAGCGGGCGGCCGTCATTCTAGTGCTCTGAGCACAGTAATCCACAATTCCAATGGGCCAGTTTTGATCTTAATCCAGTGGCTGACCTGAGACCTGCGCCACCTGGAGACTCAGAACTTGGATGGCTGGCATGCCTCCAAGTGCTCAGAGTGCTGCTTAATCAGTTTGCATGGAGATTGTAAAAACTTCTGTTTGCGAGGTAAAATTTTCAGAAGCATCTGTTTGTGAAGATGAAGGGCTCTTCACATGCCACTGCCTTTCAGTGAATTATGTCTCATTTACAGATTTCCCCACTGTAACTGTGCTTGCAAATGTTTTTATAACAGAGTGGAACTACAATGGCAGGGATGCAGAGATCGTATTTCCCTGCTTTACCCTTCTCAGTGAACTTTGCTCTCTAGGGTTGCAGGCAGTGTGTATTCTCCCCTCATGTATGTTCTTATCCTCATGCAACAATCCTAACAGAATTTTCATAGCAATGATCCTTTTAGAGGAGGTGAGCAAGGGTTTTTTATGAATGTTTTTTTATGCTGATATTTCCTGTGTTTATCTCTAAATCAATGCATGCGTCCAGCAAACAGATGCATAAATGCAAGTTGCACACAGGTATTTTGAAGATCCCATCTGGATCCAGAAGATGAGCTCCAAAGTTCATCTCTTCAGACTGGTTGAAATTTTCTGAATTGGAAACACAGAAACTCATTACTTCATGAAATAATGTTCCCAAATACTTTTTCACTGTTGTCTGAGCAGTTTTGTTTGTCAGATCAGGTCACAGCAGAGTCCTGCTGCTTTAGGTTTTTTTAATTGTATTAGTTAAGTTAAAAACCTGCCTGCCTACTCGTGCCCTAGGACATATGCATATTGCTTCTTGAGACAGCACAGCATTTCTCTGTTGATAGATTTGTGTTGTAGACACAGGCACCCTAAATCAAAGGAACTGATAAAAGATAAGCGTGGGGGGTAGTACTGGATGAGTAGCTCTGGATTTTTAAATTTATTTCCTTAGCTACAACTTCCTCAAGAGAAGCAACCGAGGGGAAGTGCTGGTCTCTCTCTGGTGAGCAGCAATAGGACACAGAGGCTGTGCAATGAGGCTGTGTCAGAGGAAATTCAGACTTAGGAAAAAGCTCTTCACTGAGAGGGTGGTCAGTCACTGGAACAGGCTACCTATGGAAGTGGTCACAACACCAAGCCTGACAGAGTTCAAGGAACATCCAGAGGATGCTCTTAGTCATACGATTTAATTTCAGGTAGTTCTGTGAGGAGCAAGAAGCTGGACTTACTGAGATGTCCCTTCCAACTTGATATATTCTTTGATTCTATAGGAATGTGTTTCTCTTCCCTTAGCTTTATTGGTCTCCATCATTACGTTACTATAGCTTTGCCTAGATATTAGTGGAAGTTTGTATTTTCTAGAATGTGTTGTAATGCAGAAATATGTGGGGTTTTGCAAGTCTGGCCATGCTTTGGGTGATAGAGAAAAAGATTACAGCTCACACCTAAACCAGATGATTTTTCTCTCCATATTTCCTTTATGAGAGAGGGTTTCAGACTGAATCAAACAAAGCTAGTTCATAGGTCAAGGAGCAGAAATAGGAATCTTTTTCTGCTGAATTGCTGGTTGTAATCCAGCCTCACTCTGTGGTGTCTCTCCCTTTCATCATCTCCAGTGAAAGTTAATGCATCTAATGGTCCGTCAGAGGCCTGAGGAAAATATGAATTTGAGGATTTCATCCCAGTTTCTTATGAACAACTATCTGGTTCAGAAAAAACATGCCCTTGACTGGTACAAATTGATGTCCTTTCTGGCCATCCTAGCCCATAGGATGAAGAATGAAGGCTAAATTGCAGAACAATTTAACCTTCTAGCTGTAAGAACAGACCTTTACATCAAGTGGAGACAAATGGAGGATGTTGCTCAGCTCCTTTTTCTAGAGCTGTCGGTTTCTGTACATAATTTATATTATTTTAATTAGATAAGAGAATATCAAATTGCACTTCTTAAAGTTTTAAAGAGATAATTTTGCCTATGTAATGGGTACTCTGTCAGTTAAAACCACTAACTTCATTTATACATGGTGCTGTTTTGCATATGCAGCTTGGATATTTCTTCAGTGATGAAGGCCAGGGGGAAGGGAGGAAGGTCAGGCTGCCCAGAATTTGCATAACATCCTCTGTTTCCTTTGATCCTGGAACAAAGCTTGGGGTTTTCTGCTAGACCAGGAGCACACTTGTGTCAGAGCTCAAAGGATACTTGAAAAGGAGCTATCCTGCTTGTGAATGGTTGTGAATTCATGGTTCCCCCATTCTGTTTTAGAAGAGAAGAAGAAAACTCTTGTTTTCAACTCATGACAAACTGTAGTTAACTAAGACAGTGGCTGAACACTAAAGATATGTCTTGGAAAGCTTGTGGGGTTTTTTTTTTTTTATTGCTAGTGACAGTACTTGTAATTTTGTTGGAGAATAATGACTGATTTTTTTTTTTTTTAAATTTTGTTTTGTTGAAGAAAGTAGCATCAAAAGTGCTGTTTGCTTTTTTCATAGTTCCAAAATCTTGTGCAGTTATCTTTGCTATAGTGGAGAAAGAGACAGAAACTAACTGCCTTTTTGGAAGACGCTCAGCTCTCTGTCACAGGGTCATAAATTTCCAGCTTGAGGACATTTGCCTTGTTCTTTGAGACAGGCCATTAGCTGGCTAATACTAGAAAGAGTAATTTCCAGTTCACCCATTGAGTGCTGGACCTCACACTGCTCTGTGCATGTTGAGTTTGGCCACATCAGTGTGTCTTCACCTATTCTGGGGATTAACTGCAGAGTCAGACAAAAATGTGTCTGGCTTTTCTTCCTGGTCTCGCCTGTTATCCTCTTTTCCCAGACTGTGAGCAGACAGCGCTGCTGTTCTCCTGAGCACACACAGGCTTTTTGGGGTGGTTAACCCAGCAGTTGGTGTGGAAGGTGCACTGCAACAGGGGGGGAGGAAAACCATCCTTCCTTGGCGCCCAGCATCTGCAGGTTTTATAACCCTGCTGGCAGCCGGTGGCTCCTGCAGCCAGACTGAGAGCTGTCTGCCGCCCGCCTTGCCCCTCACTCCAGCCCCTGAGAAATGCTATAAATGGTAATCCCTGTGCCTCTTTAACTAGATCAGGTTTCAGCACAGGGTCAGGACAGGCTTCTTTCTTCCCAGCTCTGTGACTTGTGAGACACCCACAATATCCTTGCTGACTTCTGTTCCAGGATCAAGGTTGTGTTTTGCCTTCATCTTTTTTAGTGCTTTAAAGCTACAAACCAAAAACTTGTATATGATCAGCTAGTTAGGAAATGAAGTGTGTGTAAGAAGTGTTTCAGAATAGATGAAAGGGCAAACTGAAGAGGTGGCTGTGTATTTATGCTTAAAAAAACCCCAGACTTCTGTGGAAGGTTGGAACAGCTTGTGTGGTCTCTTTGTAGCTGATTCCCTTAGTATTTGTAAGTGTGTGTGCTTTAAAATCAAACATGGCTTTTTTGATGTACAGTGGAAAAAGCCAAAGTAACAGGCTTTCCTTAACACGTGCAATTAGTTTGTCATGACACAGGAGGCTCTTCAGGGTACACTGGAGGAAGCTGGATGTTCAGGGCACAGGTTTTTTTTTCTGTAAGTCTTTGTCCATGCAAACAAAACCACAAAATTACTTCTGTGCAGAGCAAAGGTCTGATAGCCCCTGAGAATTCCCTGCCATATTTGAGGCTGCAGTAATAATCTGTTTATCTGCTGGAGGCTCTTTGCTCAGGTGGCTCTGACACAGTGTGCACCATGAAGCTGTGGGGCAGCAAGGGCTGGCTCAGGAGGGCACAGAGCTGAATTTGGGACCTTCCTTACTGCCTGCTGCCCAGGCACAGCCTCCTAAAGGAGCCAGCTTGGCTCCTGCTGCATAGAAAATCCCAGTAAAGCCTTCTTCATAGCAGTCCAGTGGTGTGGCTTTAACCAGACACTGCCCATTGCTTTTGTGAGGTGATAGAAGCAAATGCCAGGGAAAATCAATGGGGTGGGTAACATCTCTCTACTCTTACTCTAATGGGTTTACTTGAAAAACCTTGAACTGTTATAAATCTAGGAACTTCTACCTTTTGTGTCTCTGCTGTCAGTCAGTTTGGTAAGGCTTCTGTATCTTTCTTCTGAAATTCTTGATGGAAAAAAAACCCTTTCTATATTTAAATTACGAGGAAGCTGCCCCTTTCAGAAAGGGTGTGTGACATCTCCCCGCTGTGCTGAGTACAGTTGTTAGGCTCTGTACCAAAGCTGTTCTGAAATGATAGCAACAGGTTAAGCTGAAGTGTGAAAAAGCTCTCTGGTGTCAAAAGTATTAGATAATGGTAGGAACAGAGAAGGTTGTTTCTGCTGCTTGTGTCATGATCCATCAGGGCACATTGAGCAGAATCATCAAATGATGCTGGATCCCCACATAACTGCAGACACACGTCACACAGCTGATTTCTAGAAACTGATTAGCATTTCTCCCCTCTTTCCTTCCAGAAGGCTTGCTGAATTGCTGCCTAGCAATGCTTTTTACTGCCTACCCAGCCATTCAGAGAGATATGCTAAAAGTTGTAATTGCTGTGTGTTTGTGTTGATACTTTCTTGCTCAAATTGGAAACAAGCAAGCCCATTTCTTTCATCATTCAGCAGCTAGGTTTTTGGTAACTTGCAATTCAAGGGAAAATAGAATTCTTTGTATATTTACATAACTGTTTTTAAGTGCTGAAGTGTTTGAACTAATTCTTCTGCTCTTCAGTGTTATTGTTGCAGACTCATGTAAATGCTAAGCAGTCCTAAACATGTCATTTTTAATATATTTTGGACTGGTTACCAAGAACTGGTATGAAATTACAGCTGAAAAGATTTTAATAAAAGATAAAATGCTTCCCATACATTTTTTTTCATTTGCATGTGCTTACAAAACTGTCCATAGTAGTTTCATGAAAATTTCATTCTTGAAGAACATTGAAAATTAGAAGTATTTTAATGAAGAGTGTATTTATTTTAAATATACTTCTTCTGGTATTCTGTGCAAGTAAGTGTTACAGGGGTTTTAGAGCTAAATATGAAATAACAAGGCTAAAGGGGAAAAATACCTTTTCCTTAAAAAGACATTTGATGGACCTCAAGTGTTACAATTTATTGGTTGAATGGTCCATCAGTGTTGTGTTAGTAGCTACATTTTTTTCATATCTTTTTTTCTGAGGCCTATAGCCACAAGTTCCTTGTCTGCTTTTGTGCTCAGTCTGTTGGAATATTCCTCTGCTAGACTTAAGTATGTCTAAGAAAAACTGAGAGCAGACCAACTTTCCTGGCTCCTCTAGTCCATTTAGAGACTTGTCAGTCAGCATTCCTGCTCTGGTAGATCCTGCATCCTGGTAGGGAAGCTGCAAGGGAAAGAGCAAGGAGACAATTTGCTAGAAGCACTTCTGGTGGGAAGGGGAGAGAGCACCTTGTTGTTGTGTGCACTATTTGGCTGGTTTGTTTATCTGACAAGATTCCAGTGGGTGGACTATAACTCACTCATGTTGTGATGCAGATTGGTAAAGTTGTGGCAGCTTCACTTTGCCCATTCCCAGTTCTGCTGCTTTACTGCAGCACCTGTCCTTGAGGGCTGGGGTGTTATTACTCTTAATATTAGTTGTGTTAGTATCCTGAGTATTTCCATTTCAAAATGGAAAATGCACATTTTCAACTCACATAGAAAACCTCCAGTATCCATAAGATGTAGTATAATTTTGTTCTTTTCTGTGCAACAAATTAATCTGGCCTGTTGTTTAAAATTGACTTTCGGTAAATAAGGGTGAATATTTGAAAATTCTGGAAATCTCTAAGTTGAGTCCATGATGTCACCTTGGTGTCAGATGAGCATAGGAAGTCCTTTTTGTCAGCAGCTGGGTCAGGCTCCACAGTAAAAATGTGACACAGCTGGTGACATCTCTTGACTTCTGTCCTGCCATTTCTGGATCTTCCTTCTTACCAATGCACTTGCTACTCGAGTTTGCTATTGTGTGCAGCTGCAAATCCATAGGTGTGGCTTAGAGTTTGCACATAAGGACCATGCAACATTTTTACCATTTGTAAAAGCAGGTGTTTTCAAAAGAGTCGTAGTGGTAAAAGTGCTGTTAATACCAAGAGCCTTCTGCTGTGCAGACCTCTGCTGTCATCTCCTGAAGGAAAAGTCTCTTCACCTGTGGTGTTCACTCCTTCTTTCCTCTGTGCAGTAACACCCTGTACATGGGCAGGTCACACAGCAGGTGCTGTGGGCAGTTTTGTAGTTGAAAAATTGTCTGGGGAAGCATTTTTCCTTTTGATTTGCAAATACCTCAGTAATGGCTTGCTGGTTGGTGGGACCTGTGAGAATAGGTCGTGTGGATTTTACATCTTCCACAGTGGTATCAGTTTGTGTAGTCATCATTTTAAGTAATCACCTTGAGATTTTATCTCTGCATAGATTAAGAGATTAAAATAATGAAGATTAAATCAGTTGATTAAAAGTGCTATAAAAAGCTCAATAAGTAAGTAAATTACTCAAATTAGTAAAAAAAATTAATTGCAGAACAAAGTATGTCCGACAGATGTGCTGCTGTTCAATAGGATGTACTGAAGACTATTGCTTATTTTTCAAAATCAGTGAATTTAGTCTCCTGAAATTTAGAAAATTAATAATTTTTTCTATTTTCATTAAATTTTTAAAGTTGATTCAGTACATATATCAGAGGAATTGCTGCTTTTTTCCCCCCCTTGCCATCAACTCACTTTATGCTCTTAGGTGGTCTTACTTTTTAAAGAATCCACTATTGGCAATAACCTTCCAGTGAAGGGATGATGTAATACTTCTTTAATGTCCTTAAACACCTTGATAAGGTAAGAACTTCATGAAAGAAAACAACTGAACCAAACTTTTCATAATGCTGTGATATGTACCTCAGATTATGAAATGGTTCACAACACAGAAATATTTATGTAGACACCCCATTTTGCCTCATTCCTTCACTTAATCTTCTACTCAAACACATTATGAAAGTAGATTTATTTTATTTTTTGTCAAGACAGCAGGTAAGTCTAGAACAAATAAGCCTAAGGAAGGTACAAAGACTGCACCAGCAACCAAGAGATGAACATAAAGACTCTGCCACTAGTCTGCCTCATTTCCATCTTCAGTCAGATCTGATCAGAGCCTTTAGACCCTCAAGTCACAGTTTTCTCCTGAGCAGGGGAGGGTGGGGTGGCACAGTAAGGGATGACTACAGAAGTTTAATTTGCTGCATGTTCCCTTACTTGACATAAAGTTTTATGAAAGTATATCATGAATATACTACAGTTGCGTAGATTGAAAGGAGTGGAGCAGGAAGACAATGTTGCAGTTCTGATCAGCAGAGTTAGGGGATGATTCTTGTTCTAGCCCTTCTGGCTTCTATGTATAGCTCTTGAGGATCAGATGTTAAATCCATTTCTTACACTTTTATAAAATTAATGGACAAGCCAAGTTTGCAGTATCTTTCCTTTGCTCCAGCACAGGCTTAGAGGTGTGCAATCATCCTCACAGAAGTCATAATATAGGAGATCTAGGGAGAAGAACAAGGCTGATCAATTACCAGGCATTCACCTTTTATCAAGTCAGTACTGAATTATACACAATTATACACACACTTTATACTAAAAGTGTATGAGAGAAGCATCTATGAAAATCTGCATTAATGTAGATTTTGTTCCCTTACAGTTCATAACTGAACAATTTGGGTTTTTTTTCAGTTCAGTGATGCTCATATTTTTTATTTGTTCTTTTTGTCATTTGTTTAGCATGTGATCTTGCCCAGTATTTTCTTGATGTTAAAACATCTGATAAAGAGGTGCTGGTCATTATTCAGTATTTGTTTTCTTTTGAAAAAGAAGCTGCAGTAGACAAAGGGGGAAAAGGTGACTCAGTTTGCTGTTTTTCTAAGTAGGAATGGCTAACGTGGTCTAAATCTCTCTCTTAGTATATCTAGTGCCTCTCAGAATGTGAGCCTAATAAAATATTTATTAAGCCTCCGATGGAATGAGCCATGTAAGTGCAAGATAATTCTATTAATTAGGGATCTCTCAATCTCACAAACATTAATTTGGGGTGGGGGGGAGTGATTATCTGAATATAAAGTGCACAGCTTGAGCCTTTTAACTTTTTGCTAAATAAAACAATCTTTGATATTGAAAGGGACTGTAGAGAATTGAACTATCTATACCCATATCCAGATAAACGAAAATCACACTCCCAAAAGACAGAAAAGAGTTCAATATTCCCCTCTATCCTCATGAAAAAGACCATTTGTTTTGAATATTGATTGCAGATGAGTTTTTAATATACTGAGTATGGCTGCTTGTGGATAGGGCAAGCTCTTCATAATCACTGTTGACTGTAAAAAAAATAAAGATGGAGAAACCACCTATTTCAGGTTATGTAATTCTCTATGTTTCAAGTGTATTCTTGGGAAGTGTTGTCCTGTATTTCTGTACCTGATTTTTCTGGCAGCCAGAGGTCGATGGGGACCTGAAGTAGAGGCCTTTGCACAGGAGAGGAGACAGGCGCATGGTTGGGCTCACTCAGAGAACTTGCTCAAGGTTTAGAGCAGCAAAGGCTCTATCTATGCATTAAAGCAAATGGCTCTTGCTGATTTGCAGGTCTTTTGGCACTGAGTGAGCTTTCAAATGTAGGTCTAGTAGCAGTGTACCTGTGCACTGAGTAACACACAGAGACCAGCTTGTCTCCCCTTGGTTGTGCTCTATCCAGGGTGTCTGACCAGGAATCCCATTTACATTCTTAAGAGAGGTGATTAGTTTTCATTTGGGAGCTAAATGCCCTTTGCCCCACATGCAGGAGCACAGTGATTCTGCTCCCAGGTTGCTGAAGTTGAAGGGCATGTAATCTCTCTCGGTTCTATCTGCCCTTTCTCTGTCCAGGTCCCATTCTTCCCTGCTCCTCTCTCTGCCCCCGCTTCAGAACAATAATGCATTTTCATTGCACATGTCTGAATGAAAATGAATGAAAATTTTCATTGCAGACATGTCTGGATGAGCATTAAGATGGACAAAAAATAATCTGAATTGCCTGGCAGAATCTGTCAAAGCACTTGGCCACCAAATCCCATCTCCAGGATCAGAGTGAGATACACACCAGAGTTAGAAAAGTTCTGTAGGCATGGAGAAGTGAGTCAACTCCTTCACCAGCCATTATCGCTCAGTTTAGCTCCAAAGGAACTATGGTTTCTGCATTTATAGTTTTGAGTATACTTACTTTTATATACAAATTTTGATAGCTGCTTTTCAGTTTTCAGTATTAAATTCATGGATTTTACAACCATATGAGAATTTTAATTTCCATTGTTGTCAAGAAGGGCTTGAAAACCTGCATGCTTGCATCTGAAAATAGCAAGCAGGTCGTGAACCTCAGAGTTGTACACAGGTATTTCAAATGCCACCACCTGCACGCAAAATTCATGTCCTGCAGAATATCTGGCTCATCATTTGGAAGAGATGGACTTTGTACTGGGTTTTATATGCCTTGAAATTCTGGGCCTGTTGGAAAGTTTTGAAAGCATAGAGATGAACCTGTTTAAACTTGGCTGAAGTCTTAGAATTACCCCAAGAGTAAATACAGGATCAGAACAGTGAAAATCTGTGTTTCCTTTTGCCACCTCTCTTTGTATGCATTGGGTTTTATGGAGAATAATGAGGAATATTAATAACAAAATATTTATCTGGCTTGAAAGAATTGAAAGTGCAGGGTTCTTTTTTTTTAAGGGAGGGTGTTATGAATCAGGAGGAATATTTATGCTGTGAACTTAACTGTGTCATCCTCTTACACTGATGATACAGCTCCACCTTTGGGAGAAGTTTTGTGATGCGTTTAACCCAAAGCTGCTGCTGAGAGCAGAGTCCTGATACCTCCCCAGCCTTACCTTTTGCTCACTGCTACTTTCTTTGAGTCAGGTCTAATGGATGTGTGGTCACATAAGGGATCTCACTGTGAGCAGTGACTAAAAGTCAGCCTTTGGGAGGTCAGAACAGCAAGTGTGGTCTGAGGCGCTGAAAGTGCTGGAAGTACATGTTTGGGCAAGGAAGCTCACAGAGACAACCGGCTGTAACTCTAAGCATTACCAACAAAATGTATCTTTAAGATTTAGGTCAGCTTCAGACTAGTGTTGGTGTGCAAAAATGATGTGCTGTAACACGTTCCCATTCCCATGGGCTCCTGAAGGGCCTCCCCTGGAGTGGCTCACACTGCTGCTGGTGCAAAGGTTCAAGGACCTGCCCTCCTGTATCCCAGTCCAGCTCCAATTGTTAGTGTAGAATGAGGATAATTTACCATGCAGGCAGGCATGTGTCCTCTTGTGCTGTGCAGGGGAGCAGACAGGAGGAGAAGGCAGAGGGAGGCAGAAGCCTTCTAGGGCTGGCACCCCCCAGTGCTTGTGGAACAGCAGCCCAGACTTTCTGTCCTGCAGGAGAACAGCTGCCTCATGGATTTGCTTTCCCCAAGTGGTGGAACAGAACGTTTGCCAAGCATGCAGCCTTGCCACATGGTGTGTAGGGAAGGGGTTAATTTCAGAGTGAAGAAAAGGCTACCTACATCTCTCTGTGTTTTCTTTTTCTGTGCACTGAAAAGCTCCCTGTGTTGCCAGTGTTTTGTGTCGCTGATGTAAAATTCCCAGACTCGTTGATTAGTGAAGCTAGACAGTAGACAGGGTCCAAGTGGCTAACCATGTGAGAAATTCAGTGACTGTAGGCTACTGTTAATTAACCTAGAATCTACAACATGGCATAATGTCTGCGTGATAAGTTATATTATCTTCAGCAGTTCAATTAAATCAAGGAGTGAGACACAGAGCAGACGTAACTCGGCAAAACAAACAGACAACTTGAGTCAGCCTTCATAATTTGCTGCGACATCACGTAAATAAATGCAATAACTTGTTTAGCATAGTTAAGCAGTTTGCTGCTCAAAAACTTATTTGCATGACATCTCATTTTGAATAGGTTAAATTAGGTCTCTGCCTTCAGTCTGATTTATTCCGCAGAAAAGAGGGAAAAAAACCCTCCACCAGATATGTCATTTGTAAATTGAAATTCAACATTTGTTTTCTATAGCAGCAAACTGGAACATATGGATTTCATGTTTAAATTATTCACTTTCCATACCATTGCTGTCACGTTAGCATTTCTTGATGTGTGTGAGATAATATTAAACCTCTGTAAATTGTTCCTAATTTTGTCTGATATTCTTGCATTGCTTACTAGACTGCTCTGTCTAAGGTACACAAGTGTACAAATGGGTTGTAGGTTTCTTTCTCTAAATAGAGAAGATAAGGCCATCATCCTTACCATGTTTCAATGTGGGCAATTGGTTCCAGTCTCCAAAATCATATTGAATTTTGGGTTGCAGGAAGTGGTTTTCATCCACTTTGATATTGGTGAGATGACTGAGAGTACTCAATTGTGCTTTAGTATCATTCTAAATAATAAGATCTTTATTATATACGCCTTTTTAACTCATAAGAATTCATATGTGGAATGAAGCTTATATTTTTGTGCCTATTGCAGATTTTTTTATTGTATATCAAAACTTTCTGATCGCTGTTTGATTGAAAGGGAGTAACAATTTCAAGTGATGGGTGTATTTTGAAACGTTGGGACCAAAAATTGCCACACCTCAGCTGTTGTATGTAACTCCAAGTGCGATTTTTGTTGCCCTCACTCCAGGAAACGACAGAGCAATAAACCATGGAATGGGCACACAGATAGTTGTAGTGGAATTTGGTGAACTTGGTTCCTACTGTACCTGCATCCCCTGCCTGTGTGTCCACACAAATTTACAAAGATGGTCTGTTCTTTAGGTAAATTGGAGCATTTAGGCCACAAGCAGCAGTAGATGTTCCCATCTTCCCTGGAATCCAGCTCAGATGTCAGCAGTCCTCAGTAAAGGGCTTTGCTGGTACAGTTCACTCTTTTTGGAGATAGTAAAACAAAGAACAAAGTCTTTTGCTGTTGTCTCTATTCCTCTGCACTGGACTGTTAATTGAAGAGCTACATAGAACAAAGGATTCTGACTCTGAAACTCACGATCCCTTTAGAGCATCACCTAGTGATCCGTGCAATAATGGTATGCCTACATGCATCAAGTATTTCTGTGATTTCTATTCCACTCAGGCTAAGGGAATATTAGATTTGGGCTGTTATAAATGATTAGACTGAAAACTTTCTTAATTTTTTCAATTATCAAAATTGTCATGTTTCACTAATAGTCTTCTCAAAAGCAAATGATACTGAAAGCAATCTGGTAAATAACTGCTTCATTCAGTTCATTGGCTTTGTTCATTTTTGCTTCAGATTTTATTCATACAGAGGATTTATCCTCTCCACTTGCTGCAATCATCATTGCTTGCAGTCATTGTGCTGTTAGGTGGCCCTTCACTAGCAGCTTTGAAGATACACCAAGATGTGTCATAACCAGATCTGGTTCATTGTCATTTTTTTCTGAACCAGCTACTAATGAGGTGGATTTTTTTTCTGCTTGTTTACAAGTAGCACAGTTTCAGACAAGACTCTTCAGACACATGCTTTGCTTCTTCAAAATGCTGCCAATAATTTCACTTGAAGAGGATGGAGCCATGCATGGAAAATGCTTCACAACAAAGCTGATGGATGGATCTGGCATAAGCTTTGTTTTGTACTTCTGTTCTTGGATCAAGAACTGAGAATATCTCTTTAATTTCCTGTTCGATGAATACAGTAGATGTAATATTCTTCTCAGGCAGGCTTTTTGTTGTGAGGATGTGAATGACATTGGGGCTTTTTGCTCTACTTACAGTGTTTAAGTTGTCAATAAATAAAAAAAACACAGTAAGCATTTGGAATGTTTTCTTATGTGACTGAGGGAAGGCATTGCACCTGCCTTCATGCTGGATCTTCTGTTTGTTTTCCACAAAAATAGCCTTGGCCTTTGTAATGCAAAAAACTGGAGAAGAACCCAAATTTAAAATTATTTAGGAAGTCAGAAAGCTGTGAGAAACGTGTCCCAGACAGAACTGTGTGTGACATTGCAAGAAGTGTTTTATCTCATTCCATGAACTACTCAAATCCTCTCAACAGAGGCAGGGCCCACTGGAAATCTGACTTTTTCCTGTGTTTTGTTTGGGATTTTTTTTAGTCTATGATGGAACTAATGGAATTGCTTATCTTGCCCAGTGAGTTTCTAAGCAAGTTTCAGTTGGGCAGTTGCATTTAAGAAGTCAGGATTTCATTATCCCTTCTGTATTTAGGTGGGTTCTGATAGAGTCCCTCAGGGTTCAGTCCTGTGCAGTGGAATAACTTGCTGGAAGGTTACAAAATAAACAGTTAAAACTAAGTCATTGAGGTCACCCCTGCTTTGGCACAGGCAGGTAGAAGGAGCCCTTTTTTTCCATAGGAAAGTGCAAGTTTAATACATGTTGAAACTTTAGGAAAAAGAAATATTGTTTTCTGGTGGTGTTATGGTAAGTAGAAATTGCCTTTATGTGGTGCGAAACTGAAAATTAGGCATATGGATAAGGTTGTGTGCCCTGCTTTTTGTCTGTGAGTCTATATCTATAAAAATTGTTCTTATTCAGGTACAGTGTCTGTTTCTCAGTGGGGAAATTTCATTGCAAGCTTTAGTAGAAGATGTGTGTAGCTGGCAAGCAGCAGCACTGGTGAGAATAAATATTAGGTAGCTCTTACTTAGGGCTTTTGATTGGTGGATCTCAATTCATTTTCCTTCCCACGAGGAGGGAAGGGTTACTAAAAGCTGTTTCACCTAGAGAATTGCATATCTTTCAGAGAATTTTTCCTTATGTTGTTTCTGTGTGGAAGGGGTCTTTGGTTTGGGTTATTTTTTCCCTTCTGAGAGATCTGTGACCCAAGTCCTATCAGTACAGTGGGTATTCAGTAGGGTGCAATTTGCTCACCAGCTCGTGTGCCTCTCCTGCCTTCTGGAAACAGTCTATTTGATATTAGCAGAGCTTACATGTGCTGTTGTGGAGAGGTTTGAAGCAACTTCTGTTTCCCCTGCAGATCAAAGTGGTGTGTGGAAGGAGCACTATTCACTGAGAGATTTGGTGTCAGGCAGTCACTTCTCTGGAGGTTTGAGTGAAGCATTCAAAAAGGCGTCTTTTTCCCTTTTACTTGGAAGATTCATAACCCAAACTGCTGGCTCTGTTCATGGAATTTTTTTTCCCTGAAGCCTTAAAATATGGCTTCTTACATGTACTTACTTGGATTCTTGCCTTTAGTCTGTACACACATTCATTTGACTCCTCCACCAATAATTATATGATCAGCCAGAGATGTAATTCTGAAATGCAGCCTAAGTACAGCTCTCACTGGTTGGTACTGGGAGCTCTACCCATGTTGGTAGAGCAGAGGTAGAAACCCACTTTGCACAATGCCTGTCTGCTTTTTCAAATTCTGCTATTGTTTTAAAAATCCCTGCCCTGCATGTCAGTCCTCTCCTGTTAAAACAAGGCCTCTGACCAAGAGCGTTCATTGAATAAGAATTATTTAATGTAACGTGATCCAAAAGCTCACAGACTGGGAACTCCTGAAAACCTGGCATGGGAGGAATTTATTTTTTTTCCCCTTCATTTGTCATAAAGCTAATATATGCAGCTACTCAGGCGTGAGGGGATGAAGGGAGAAAAAATAGGTTGTGAACATTATAGTTCATCCAGATGCTTAGAAATGAGCAGTCACGTTTTCCCAAATTATGCAACTGATTTAAAAGTAATGATATATTTTAAAAATTATGCCCCTGAGATTTGTGCCTCCCAGATAAAACACTCATATCATTTTCATATTTTTCTCAGCAATTCCAAGAATTATAAAACCACTACATAAAAAACCCCAACAATTCCTAAATACTTTCTTTTCTTGTTGTTTCTGGAGTTTTCACTGAAACATCTACCATCACCAGAACTGGAGAATTTAGTAGCAATATTACTGATGTAAATTGAATTTCTTCTTTGCTGTGCCATCCCTCTGCTCCTAAA
Source organism: Sterrhoptilus dennistouni (assembly GCA_013397095.1). Taxonomy (NCBI): domain Eukaryota; kingdom Metazoa; phylum Chordata; class Aves; order Passeriformes; family Zosteropidae; genus Sterrhoptilus; species Sterrhoptilus dennistouni. The sequence continues at coordinate 1,060,727 of VWZU01014071.1, read as the reverse complement.
TGTTGGAGTACTTTGGCCATGCAGACAGTGAGGGATGACAGTGTGAACAACATTATTAGGTACGTTTACTAACTGCCTCTAAAATCAGGACTTCCAGTTGTTCAGTAAAAAGGCAGAAATTAATGGGGTAGTCAAAAAAAAAAAAATCCACTGCCCATGCAAATTTCAAAACAAAGTTTTGTCATGTTTTTTTCCCTCTCAAAATCCTGCCACCCTCTTCAGGAGAGGTAGGGTTCCACTCTGAAATGTCTGCATGCCTTCTGTGCATGGAAAGATATTTTCAATGAAGAAATAATCATCCATTTGTCACAAACGACAGAAACCAAGGCTCCTAGAAAGGATCAGTACAGTGAATGTGGCTTCTCCCTGTCACTGGCATTTTCTGAATCTGTCACATTTCCCTCACTGGCCAGCAGCAAAGATTGAAATCTTGATTATTGGAAGGTGCTGTGCTGGCATGTCCCAACAGTGGGGCATAAGCACAGTCAAAGACATTGAACCTGAGACTAAAGTCTCCCTTAATTTGGACTCAGACAATTTTGATTTCCAAGTAGAATCTGTTATGATTTACAGGTGGGAGAGGTGGTGCTGTGGAGGAAAGAGTTTGGGGAGCTCTGGTATTTCAGCTACAGGTTATCTCTAACTAATGAAGTCATGTCAGAAGATGGTGTAAGTATTAATAAGAATGAAGTAGGATTTTCTGCATTCACTGTGCAATTTAAAACCTTGCTTTTGAATTACATGCTGTTCCTATTTGCCAGACTTGGCAATAGCGTGATGTGGAAAGGAGTATGTCAGCCCTTGTGTATGTTATTTACCATGTTGTTTTGCCTTCCCTTTCCAGCACTTACAGAACCCTGCAAACTTCCATAATGCAGCAACAGAGCTCCTGGACTGGTGTGGAGATCCCAGAGCCTTCCAGAGACCATTTGAGCAGAGCCTGATGGGTTGTTTGACGGTAGGTCCATCCTACTCTGACAGTGGCTCCAGATCTGTTTTATGCTGTGTTCACTCTCTTGTGGCCAAGGGAGCTTGATTTTCAGAATCTTCATTTTAAGGGAATTTTAGTCATTTTAAAATACATAAAACCAGATCCTAAGGCCTGTTTATTTGACTCCATTGCCTAGCAGGAACCAAAATGCAATAACAAGAAGTTAGAGCGTAAGAGGGCAAAACATTTTTGGTTAGATTACTTACAAATGCACAAGCTAGATTATTTGTTATACACAGAGTATTATTTCTTCATTATAATACATTAAATGCATATTTGTCTATGCATTTTTTGTTTTGAAAATTTTATTTTCCAGCAGCAGCAGTCCAGAGCTGTTATGTGGAGTCAAGACTTTAGATGAATGAAATTCTGACTGAGCAGGAGGGTTAAAAGCCTCACTTCAATTTGCCAAGAAAGTTGATGTAAATAAATAGTCACAAAAGAAACAGAAAATCTGAAATTATTAATGAATGTCATTTTATTTGTTGTGGGGCAGGAGTGCATCGATTATTTTCATGGTGTATATATAAAGCAGACATTAGGACTGTGATTCAGTTGCCAGAAATCCAAATGTTAAGGAATGGCTCCATCTTAGTGTGCTCCAGTGTATAGCATCCCTCAGATTTGTATGTCAAAAAGTTACAATAAATCCAGTTATAATAAAAGATGCATATAATCTTTCAGTCAGAGAAAAAATAAAATAAAGGAAGTTAAAAACGTTAAATTCCAAAGATAGAATATTTAACAATTCTTTTTGAAGTAAAAGTTACAGGTAGCATCAATTATGAGAAAATGCACATAATATCTGATGTGACCATAACTACATTTTATTTATACTTTTTTAAGACTTTGCTAGCATTTTTTCAGGGTAGCTTTTGGGAAAGGAGACATTCACCTCAAGTATGATTGGACAGTCTGTCTGTGCACAGTATTTCTCTGCAGCCCCTGCTAGAACACTGTGACTCTGACCTGCGACTTCCTTGCTGTTTAAATCTTTTATTTCTGCATGAGCAGATCTCCAGCCCTGCCCAAGTGGAGGGTCAAAATAAGGTCTGACTGCCAGTGATTCATTCTCCTCACAAAGTGTACAGAAAGTGGGCAGGAAATGTTCCATGAAAACTGGTGAGGTAAAACACAATACACGGTTTTCAGTGCGTTGAAATGAAAATACTGTTTTTCTTCTGACAAGAATGAAAGAAAAAAACCAATCTTACTATCTAAGTATTGTTAATATTTGAGCCACATGTATTGCTTTGCTTCATACTTCTCCCTGAAATCTGAGCAGGGTGGCATGTCCCCCTTTCCCAGGCTTGTTGTGGGAGAGAACTATCTGCAGTGTAGGGCTGAACTGGCCGCAGCATCTTTATCACATGTTGTAATCTCATTATATCCCTGACAAGGAAATAACACAGGAACTTAACCAGGTGGCTTGTTCCATGTTTGATAAATACACAGGATTTGCAGAATGCCTATAAAATGCAATGAATATGTTTCTTGTTCTTAATTTTGAAATCCCTCTAAGAAAGATGTTCTTTAATTTCTCATTGTGTCCATCCCTCTTCCTCTTCCTGCTTCCCATTAAACAGACTTAACAGTGTGGTTGTATCCCACGAGGTTTGTACTTCCTGTATCTTTTTAATACAGTGGCCAAGGTCTCTTTTTTAATACATATTTTTAAAATTTTCTCCTTATATATACTTTTCTTTCTATTTGAGCTTACATAATTTCATACATAATTTCTTTCCACTTAATATATTCTGATTCATAATTTAGCAAACGTGGATTGTGAGGCTTGTCATTTTCTTACAGGAAAAAGGGTTTGTTTACCTACTTTTATTTCATAAATGTGGTAGAACTTCAGTCTGTTTTCAGAGAAATGATTCAGGAAGTTCCAAATAAGTGAAAGGTAGCTGAAATACCATGAGTAAATTTAACATCAGTTTGCATAGCTGCATGCTCTGTACTATCAGGAGCATATTTTTCTTAATGCTGACAATGTTTACCAGTGTCCTTCTCTGTAAGGATTATGCTAAAAGAAAAATGACAAACCAGTATGAAAGTCTATTCAACCACTGAAACAGGATTCTTGTTTTATTTTGCCAACCTTTAAAATCACCTTCAAAATCAATTCCTTTAAAATTTCCATATTTTTGGATATGCTTTTTAAAGCAGGTAATCTCAACCATCATTACAACATTTGAGCTGTGTGCTTCTTTAAGGCATTTCATTTGGAAATTCTACAAATAATAAAAATGCTTGCTTGCTCATAAAGCTTCCCCTCTGTAGTAATGAGAATGCCTTTTTTTTATTTTTATGACATTCTGTTCTATTAACTCTCTGCCCAGGGAAAAAGTGGTATGCTAAACTGTTCTGGAAACATCAAGGGATATGAAATGATCATGTCCTACGAGTGGTAACACGATACAAACTAATCCAAATTGAAACTTATTAGGATGTCATGAATGCAGAAGGGCAGGCTCTCTCAGGAATGTGCAAACCATTCACTGACACACTGCAAAGTCAAAATGCATCAGATGTAATGACAGAGCATCAAAACAGCTCTGTTGTGGTATGAATAGCCATCTTAACAGATTATCAGAGACAGGCATTACAGAGGTATGATAGGTGTAACAGATTCTTTGCATCATTTAAGTCTTATGTGTAGTCTTTTGCCAAAATTAACCAATTAGATTTAATTCTATTAATAAAGGACAAATACACTCACAGTCTTGAAATAAGGAATTTAAGTAGAAGTAGTTCTGTTTACCTGGCACACCAGCTTTGTGTTGAGACTGTCAGTAATGCCTGGTAACTTTATAACCACCTGAATGTTTTTTATTCTTGCTGCCCATCTTCAAATAGATGCAGAAGAATGATCTTAGAAATATTCTGCCTGGGCAACAGGAGAAGAGCTTCCAGCTTCATTTATGGAATTACTGGTTTTGATAATAATATATAGAATATATATATAGAATAATATATAGAGTAGGCTGTTGTAGAGGGTTTTCTTAAAATTTAATACCAGCAGTTAGAAAAATCTTGGTGACCTGAAAATTTCATGAGTTCCCTAGGCAGCAGTTGTTGAACATGTGTAGCATGTGTCTAATGCTTGTTGTCCCTTGGTGAATTATTTTTTTTTTCAGAATAATCTGTGCACAGTATTCATACCAGTTACTTTCAGTAGATAATTTTTCCATGTCAGTAGTCCTTTATAATCCTGGAGTTACATTTGCTACTGTGGGCTCCAGTGACATGGTATGCAATGTAATAGGATTGGTTTTCTTATCTCAAGAAGAAACTCAGGATTTGATGCAACAGCTGAATTTTGCCAGAGAGGTACCTAATAAGGTATGTAAACTTCATTTCAATAGTCAAATACTTTGCATTTGTTAATGCAAGACTTTAAATTAAAGGATACTTTAAATGATTGCTCATTTAGAGTTTAAATAACTTCCTTTATGATAAAGAAATTAGGCTAATGCTGTCAAGGCCTAGGAATAAATTTGGGGTATTTCTATGCAGTGCAAACAGTCAAAGGGAAAAGGATATGTAGGTAAACCAATGGCTATAAATAGAAAGTATTTTTTCATTAGCTAAGCCCCAAAAGCTGTGCATCCTCTGACCAAAACATGATGTATGTGCATCGTATTGTTACATACAAACAGTTCTGACAGACACAAATTCTAGATTACCTTTTTGTGCTTACCCATTACAGAAAATCACTAAAGTGAGTGGGTGATAAAAATTTATAAAGAATACTCATTTCAACAGATAAATAATAAGCCTGGGATAAAGGAGTAAGCTTTGACTCTGTTTTATTTCTTGCAAGCTACAGGCTGTGGAAAGGTTCCCTTAAACAGCTTTTACGGAACTCATGCAAACAAATTATGATCTTTCTCAGAGACAATAGAATTTCTTCTAACTTGCCAAGAAAAGCTAGGTGTTATTTTTCTGCAGCAGTTATTTTCGAATCAAATAGACAGTCTGTAGGCCAGAAACTGAAGTATAATTGAAATCATTGATTCTATAAATTATTGAAATGGCAATGGATATGGTGTTCTTTTCTATATAATACTATTGCTTCTATAGTGTTATGGGGAGCTCCACTTTCCACAAACCAGACATAGCTGTGTTTTATTAGGATTGAAAAAATTTTTTACTCTAGCACTAGATTATATTATGACAAGGCTGATAGTCTTGATAAATTTAAGAATATAATTGTCTGAAAATGTACTGTATATGGCATTATCTTACAGTCTTCAGTTACTACACAGCTGTTTTAAAAAACAACCCTAGTATGGCCAAATCAGATACCAGTCCAAGCAATGAAATCAAAGTACTGGAATCACTCACAGGTTAACATTTCTCCTAAGCATTTCCCAATCCATATGGATGCTAAAAGTCATGTTTAACAGTAATGTTGAGCAAAAGGTTGCACAGTAATTAAAATATATCTCTGTGTATGGGAGACAAAATCAAAATATTGGTCAAAAGCTTTTCAGGAAAGAAGGCTTCAAAGTAGAGAGCAATACAAGTTACTTTGAGTCAGCATTTGGCCCAGGTTGTTCATTCATTTCTGCCTTTTCTCAGGTCCAGTGTAGTCTCCTCCCATGGGTCTGCTCTTGCCAAGCAGTTTAACATGTAAATGATCTTATTGAAAGCTTTGGATAACCTTTGTGTTGGTACTGCAGCAAAAATGGAAATGAGGATACAGCTGAGAGCAAAATGGACAGATTTACAGACTTGTCTTCAGCAAGGACCATAAAGGCACTGCCTTGTTCTCTTGCTGTGCTTCAGCTTTACAGGGCACCAAGTTTATCATTTTTTAGGGCTCTTCAGTGTGTCCAGTCAAGAAATAAAAGAGTGAGAGCAGCAAAGCTGTGTACAGTTACTCTGTAACTGTACCTAGGGGCTTCATCTAATAAATTAAAATCCATCACTGCAATGGTTTTGGAGTGTAAGAGGAATTCAGGTGAGTGGGGTGTGCTTACCTGAGCTGACTCCTGGTCGAATCACTGAATGTAAAAGGGCTTCTGTAGTGAAAGCTGTTGTGTCTAACCACTATGATTGGGATCTGAGTCTCTGCATCCAAAAGATACAAAGACTTCCTACCCCAAATCATCCACAAAAAAGCTATGCTGAAATAGTCATTGCAATAGTAATTAAAAATGCCTTCCCCCCAAATCTTAATGTTCTAGATTTCCCCCTCCAAATACTGGGTCTGCCTCAGTCATCAGATGTGGGGAACTTACCCATGTTTGTGAAAGAAATATTTCTCTCTAAATTAAAACAAACAAAACACAGAGCTGTAGTCCTAGCTGTACGTCATGTAAAGGTTATGGATTTCATTTAAACTTTTTATTCTGCTTGTAGTTCTTACTACATGTCTGTACTGCTGATGAGAGTTGCTGAAATAACAAGCATCAATGATAAACTGATGGAAGTATCCGATAAACGTTCATGTTTTAATGATACTGGTACAATAGTACAGTAATCTTTTGAATTGCATTTCTCTTCAGAAAATCCTGGAATTGAGACTGTTGAGATGATTTTAGATCATTTTAAGGAGGAAAAAACCCTAACTGCTCTCAGTTTCATAACACAGGAATCTATTTTAGCTTGTCTGATGTGTCATGAAGAGCATAATTGGTTAGAAAAAGACATACATGTTAAAAAAGAAAAAAAAAATACAAGAATGGCATATCTGAATCATGTGAGGTTTCTATAACAGGATGCCTCAGAGTGCAAATGCAGCTGCTGCTGCATCGACTTCATGCTTGCCTGGATTCATTTTGTTTAATGCAGAAAAGTACATAATCAAAAAACCAACCTGTGACATTCCAAAAATTGCATTTCTAATCAGATCAGGATTTGAATGTGATTAATTAGATGGAAGAGTTGGTTCAGCATATCTATACCCAGAAAAATGGGATGTTGCAGCTGCCCCTGAGAGCCCTGGAAATGTTGCATTTATTCTTTGTATCCGAGACTTCCAGAGCAAAAAGTTCACGTGGAAGGAATTCTGCTCCCATGATGCTCTCCAGGCATCTGTTAAACACACAGCTTTGTGTTTGCAGAGCAGCACAGCACTCCAGGGCTGTGTACGTGCTGTACTGCCAGGGTACAGCCAGCAGGCACAGAACACTCTGCTTCAGTTCAGAGCAGCTCTGGCACTACCAAATAACCCAGTGTTACTGCTTGTCCTTTCACTCCATGGCCTCCTAAAGCCTTTTTTACCTGAATTTCCTTAGTCTTGTCATGGGTTATTTAAAATTCTTCGAGAGCTGGTGGCTTCCAAAGTGAAGTGCTTTTAGGATTTGGTGCGTGTTTCATGCAAATCGCTGTTCTGAGTGTGCCAGGACTCAGGTGGCAACAGCATTGCAGAGACCCAGTGATCAGCTGGTTTAATTACTGCACAATCCCTGCCTCTTGTCCTCTGGGACAATTTTCAATGGAGAGGGCTGAGTATAGCGACCTTCTCTTTGATGTTTGTGGTTGTTAGGGACATGCAGAGAGGAAGAGGATGTAAAGGAGGAGATACCTTTATTCTGCATGATTTATGTCACCATTGCAGGAAGAGTCAAGGTGTGTGTGGCAGGCGTAGTGGCTTGTTTTACTTGGAAAATATGGCCCTTATCCAGCTTACAGAGTGGGGAAAAAAATTTAAGAAATGCCTAATTTGTATATAAGGATTCTATAGAGTCTCTTACATTTGCAGAACCTACTTAATGTTTTCAAGCATCAAAGGCCAGAAACTACTTA
>VWZU01014071.1:1012239-1052942 GCA_013397095.1 Sterrhoptilus dennistouni | reverse complement strand
ATATATATATATATATAACTTCCCTGACTTGCTTTGATTGTCTCTATTGTTGAGGCAGCCCTTCTGCAACTGGAATGTGAGAGACTCATCAGATCAGGACTTCAGATCACAGATTTCTTCCTCCTTTTCCTACCCCTTTTTTTTTGTTTTGTTTTGTTTTTTTCTGTTTGAGGCAGATCACTATTCATGTTGCAAAATTCCTCAATTTGCTTCCTGTTTATCTGATCTTTGTGTGTTACTGAGGGGGAAAAAATTACCATCTACATTGCAGAATTCTAATTACAAAATTTCTGCTGTAGTCTTCAAACTGCATTCAGATAATTTCAAGTATGCACAAGTGGCTGAACACGGAGCCGTCTGAACTAGCAATCAGCTGGCATTTTTAGTTTTGAGCAACCAGCAAATTGAATTGGTAAAATTCATTCTGATGCCAGCAGGGGGGAGTGCTCTTGACTGCTGCTAGTTAAGAGTTTCATTGAAAGTGCAACATAATGGGAAGGGAGTTTAGAAATAAGCAGTCATGTAGCTCTCTTGATTAACAGGGCTGTTAGGTTGAGAGCTACATTGTTCCAGTACTTCGTGGGGTGATGACAAGCAGGGCAGGGAGTGACTCTCCATGGTGAAGCTCCTTAGCCTTGCAAAAGGAGAAAGGAGGAGGGGAAAGTATTTCAGGTAAATTCAGCAGGGAATAGATGCTGGTAGCCATATTTGTCTGCTTTTCATGTAATTAAAACCTCGCTCTCATCATTTTCTCCTCGCTGTCAATGACCCTGAGAGTTCAGACATCTGGAGCTCTGCAGAGCTGAGTCACAGACAGTGAATGCAGTGTCTCCTTTTTGAATGCTGTTTATCTGAATTATTCAGATTAAGGATTTCAGAGGTTTGGAGTGATCAGATTTTCTTGCTGGCAGTTGATTTTATAATAATATTTGTTTGCAGATAGGATATATGTTCCTCTAAAGACAGTTTAAAATAGCTGTTAGTCCCATATCAAAACTTTAATAAAAGCTAGGCGTTGCTAGTGTGTATAGGAAATAGGCTAGCTTTTATAAAGTCTAGCTGTCTGAAATGTTATTTTAAAATAACACAGAGAAATATTAGGTGTTGAACCTTGAGTCAGCCTCTCTCACCCATGATAAAGGATGATGATCTCAATTTATGATTCTGGTACTGGCAACTATGTCTATTTGGTTCTTTTTAATGCACTACTTTCCAGTGGAATGCTATGTTATGTATGGTTAGGTCAAGTAAGATAAGTTCCTCGTTTTTCACATAACAGCATTGCAGAATGAAGTCATGGGTGAACACGTGGTGCCAGCTACACGTTGTCTGAATTTTTGCTGATGTGCTGGATTTGAATTTGTAGTTAGAGAAGGAGTATGTTTGCAAATGGTATCATAATCACTTAGCCATAATATTTAATGGATTATTGAAATTGTTGCCTTGATCCCATCTGATCTACACTGGTACCCAAATAATGCTGAAATCACGGGAGGTTTCAAGTGTGCTAGAATTCCTGGGACAGGGTTCAGACTAAGCTGGATGGCTCCTGTCAGCAGCAGGTGTCTGGAATCCCTGAGGTTTGGCTTGGAACAGACCTAAGGGACCATGCTGTCTACTCTTTTTCCAAACCAGCATGTGATCTGGTCTACTAAAAATCTAAAGACTAAAGTTACAGTCTGGTCTACTATAAATCTAAAGACTAAACTTACAGTCTGGTCTACTATAAATCCCCTTATCCTCCAAAATCCAGAGAATGATAGGTCTTTCCAGTGCCTGATGATTTTAATATCTCAAACATTTTCTCAGTGAGTCACATATACACTGAGAAGATGAATGTCTGTTCCTAATTTTCTATTTAGGCATTTAATTTTTCTTTCCAATCTGTAGTGTTTTATGTGTATCTTTGGTCTCATTTTTGCAACATTTTTCCAGGTCATAATGATTATTTTAAACTCTTACTCTATCTTGTTAAGTGCTTGCAGACCCTTTTGCTTGCAGGTTTTGCAGTTTACTTTGTCATTGTCCAAGTCAGGACTAAATACATAGAAATTACCTGTAACAAGCACAAATTATGATTTGACAAAAGACTAGTAATTAATAATCTGAGTAAAATTTATACTTCTGTCATCTGGGCTGTATTCCTTTGTTACGATAATGTTGCATAAGGCAATGCCAAAAGATGAATTAGGATATGGTAACTTGTCAAAGAAGGAAATTGCACGGTAGTGATGGATTCATGATCACGTTCTGTACTGCTCACCTAGTACTTCCTTCATACTTTGTTTTGATGTCTGTCTGGACATCTGTACTTTCTGAGAGTCACCTCTTACAGTCTTAAAACCAGATTTGGTATAGCTCCAAGCTCTCTGTCTTGAATGAATTTCTGAGAATAATCATTAGCAGTTACACTGTTTGTCCAGGCAAGTTCCTTTGGGGCACTCAAAGATAAATTTCATCAGGGCCTTCTGACCTGAATATATTAAACTTACCAAATGTCTTGTAGCTATTTCTTTGTGTTTTGGGGCTCATGCTCCTATGACGCATTTGTCATCTTTTTTCTCAGAATTCTCAATGTCTGTTTAAAAAGCCAGGGGGTCCCTTGCATACGGAGGAAAGTTTGACAGGTCAGCAATGTCTGACCTTAATTGTCACCACCTGAAACAGGGTCTTGGGAGGGGGATGTATGATCTGTTCCGTTGACCATAATTTTGAAATAAAAGTAAGTCTTTAACCTGTCACAGTTGAAAGAAAAAGTCGAAATACAGTCAGTGCAAACATTTGTAAGCCTTGTTAAAAAGTTCAGACAACTTGCTGCTGGCACCATGTATTCGACCATGAGTTCATTCTGCAATATTGTAAACACTTATCAGAGTTGACCTAACCATTCCTTGTAAAGGAAATAGATGTGTGTTGTTCATGTTGACCAAGCTGAGGCAGAAGGGACCAGAGAAATCCCTCTTGAGCACAAGTCCACCAGTTTTTTTTATAGACCCTCTTTTTGCATTTAATGGAGTGCATACGAGAAAATCGTAGGTGGAAAATGACTCTTGGCAAAACAGAAATTTTATTAGAAATATCTGTTTCCTATTAAGTTTCTGTGTTTTTTTGTTGTTCTTTTGAAAGGAAGAGGGGACTTTTTGATGCAGTTTATCAGTGAAAGCACTATCTTTCAAAGTTAGATTTTTTTTCACCCATCGAGGTGTGCTCAGCCTTGGGCTGCACACTCTGGCACCTGGAAAGCTCTGCTTTCCACCTCTCTGAGCTTCATGGCACTGCTCCTCTGGCAGGGGAAATTAAGGAAAGGAAACTGATGTGATGTGGGAGTGTAGAAAGTTACGTGCCAGCCTGTGGTTAGGAGTGCACTGACCAAGGCTTTGCAGCGTATTCAGCGAGGACAGTGCAAGCAGAACTTGGCTTTTGTGGGTTTTAGTTCTCTCTGTTTCCTGAGTTACTTTTTAGATGTTTTCCATAATTAGCAAGATGTCAGTTGAGAGTAGTGATTTGGCCTCTTGCTAGGAGAGTCTCAGGATTTGTAGCTTCATGTTTTAAAACAAATTGAGCATTTAAGCAGCCAGTGCATTTCCTGAGTTACTGTGTGCTCACTGATGAGCAGGTGTATCTACATTCCTTCCTGCCTAGTTTCAGAATAAATGGTTTAATGATTATATGCTTTTTTGAAACAGAAAATGGCTCTTTCTCCATTGTTTCACAGACCTGATTGGCTCTCTGAACTATGTTCCTCTGGGATGGTGGAATAGATGATGGCTAAAGGAGTTTAAATAATGTTTGTGTATTAATGACACATTGTTCTCAGGAGCCTTTTGCAAGGTGCTGTTTTGCGTTTCTTAGAGGAGTTTTTTGTCTGTTTTCTTCTCGTCCCCTCCCAATATCAACTTTTGGGTGGCTGAAGTACAGTGATACTGGAAATAGAAAAGGGAAACAGATTTCCAAGTATGTGTTTTCCAGATCTCATGGCAGCCCACCACTCTTCACTCCTATTGCTAATTTAGCATGAAACATAACATATCATGTTCTGCTCTTGTTTTTCTGTTTTTGAATGGTTTTGTGTGTGAGTCTTTATTATTTTTTAAATAATTATTATTATTAGTTTTATTTTTTTCTTATTTTTGCAAGTTTGAACCCAGAGTCTTAGTCAGGATGCTAACAACTGGACTTCTAAGTGTAAAGGCTGATCTACTAAGTTGGAAATGGATTTTTGTTTATCAAAAAAAACTGCTTTATTTCTTTTACTTTATTCCTTTTTACTTTTCTATCTAAAAGTTGTAATTGTACAGAAGTGTGATAAAACAGTAGGTGTGTATTACTGTACTGATTATCCTCAATTTTCATTTCTTTTCCCTGAAGCTCTCTTCTCAGTTTTGAGGTTGGAAGGGTTAAATTTAGGGAGGGAACACTCCCACTGATTAAGTCTTATGAATGTCTAATTTTTAAATTAATAGAAGCAACAGAACAAAAACTCTACCTGGGAACTTCATTCATGTTAATTCTTTTTAAAGAAAAAAATTTGGTTCTTAATTGTCAATTAGGAAAAGTGAATATATTGGAAAAAGTATAGAATAACATTTGTAAGTTATCACATATGTTAGTTCTTCACTCTGTTCTATGCTGTTGCTTTTTGCAGTCCTAGTCACAGATAATTGCAGTGTCGTTCATTAAGAAAGGAGCTTTCAGATGAAGAAAGGGTGGGAAAAGGACATTTTCTTGTACTGTAAGCTATTAAAGATAGGGACTTTCTTTTGCCTCAGGAAATGGTGTTCTGTTTCTTGTGCAGTTCCTTCACCATTGTTTTAATGCAAAGAAGTAATGGCACTGTTAAGAATAATCTATTTTATCTGTGCTTCTGAGTCTGAAGTCATCATGCCACTGGAAGGCAATAGAAAAGCTGTGCTGTGGATAACTTTAGCACCGTTTGGCAGAATGACTGTGGTATTGTGATTGTACTATGCAGATTTTAAAGAGGATAAGTTCTTGGCTGATAGCTGAGTTGCTGGCTTGGAGAAACAGTTGACTGCTTTTTGTCCTCAACTATGGTCTTCAATTTTCCTGGTTTTGCTAGTTCTTCTAGACCAGTCAACAACAAGACTTTCCCTAATTTAATGTTTGGCAAATGCTTCTTGCACAGGCCTATTTAGTCTAAGACTGCAAGTAAATGTGCTTCCCAATACAGTATTGTTGAAATGCAGCAACTGTGACACTGGGCACAGAGTAGGACAGCCCTGCCCAGCGTGGAAAGGGCATTTTAACCTAAAGAACCCAGGCACTGCCCTTGGGAACAGGGGCAGGAACTATACAACTGAGAGAGAGGCTGAGGATATCCTCACATCTCAAATACAGTAAGGTATATTCTATACAATCTTTATTTACATATGTTGCTCTCTCAATATTTCTTCTGGCTTTTGTCTCTGATTTTCATAGAACTTCCAGGCCTGTCTTCTGACAGGTGGTCAAATAATTGGATCACTGTGTTCACTTTGCTGTGCTTGTGTTGGAAACTACTGGGGAGCACTGCCTCCTACCATGTTTGTACTGTGCTCTTGCAGCAAATTCAAGTGTCTAACACTAGTGCTGATGAGCAGGTTAATGTCACTTTGCAAAGAGCTCAAGCAGCCCCTAATGAAGCTTTCTCTCTTTCCCTCTGCAGGTGGTTAGTCGAGTGGCAGCTCAGCAAGGATTCGACTTGGATCTTGGATACAGGCTACTGGCAGTATGTGCAGCCAACAGGGACAAATTCACTCCAAAATCAGCTGGTAGGAAAAGTCTTTTTTGATGTATTGTTGATTCTCAGATGATCATATTCTGTAAAAAAATGTTACCTGCGACTGTCTTGCATTCTGTAAAAAACAAACAAAACCAAAAGTAAACACATATTTGGTGGTTATAGTTCTGTTGCTTTTAGCATTTCAATGTCATGCTCTTCTGAGGATATATGGCTTTGGAAATTAATATTTTCCCCAGATAGTGCTGTTTGTTGCCCTATTTGATCTCATGGATGAAATGCTGCTTTCAGAGGCACAGACGTTTAGTAATTTCGTGGTGGGAATGAACATACTCAGACCCCTCCATCTTGGTAAACCATTGACTTTCTGTCATGTGTCAACCTCTAAATCTTTCATATCCATTCTGCACTCCCTGGTATATATCCATTGCAAAACTTGTTCTCCTTGACTTCATATGCCTGTGCAAATAAGTACCATGGTTTCTTATACATAGAGTCCTTAGTACTGGAATTTTGAGCCAAGAGTAGGTAGTAATTCTACTGCTGTAGTATGAAGTAGCCATTTTTCCAGTATTTTACAGCAATAATCTGTTACAGGTCTCTGATCAAGTAGCAATATTTGATCATGATGTATTGCCATTGCTCCTTTTAGAGATGTAGAAAATGCACTTAAGGGTCTTTCTGCTTCTCTCATGTTTGATTTAACTGGAGCATTTAATTCTGGTTCTCCTTTTCTTAGCTGATGAATGTCAACATAATGTGCACTGGCTTGGAAAACAGAAAGATAATTGTTCCTTTCCAGACTGAGCATGGATAACTTTTCTACTTAGTACTAAAGTGGTATGCAGTCCCCATTTTGGAACATCAGAAAAGGTTACCTTCTTCCAAAACGGTGACTTCTAGCCAATTGATTGGGTGTTAATATTCCTTTTCAATTTTTATCAGCCCCAAACTTCTTTACTCATGGCTACATATTGTCCTAAGTGTTCTAAACAGTTCCTCATGCAAAAGTGGCTTTCACATCAAAGCGTATTCACTGGACTTAGTGTTTTATTTTTTTGTATGGGAAGGGACCATTAATCTTACTAAATGTTGAATAAACTGTCTGATTTTCATCCAGGAAAACTGTGTGGAGGATAAAATGTTCCGTTAACCAAGCACAAAGTCTCTTTTTTCTGACTTCCTATTAAGTTTATCCATTAGTTAGATATCACATCATCTCTTCTTGGTTGTTAGGGTTTTTGGTATTTTTTTTTTAAGGCTTATTGAGGGAGGCTTTTCAGCTATGACAACATTAAATTTTCTTTAAATATATAGCTATTCCCCCTCTCTCACTAATTCTTCCTGACGTGTCTCTCTATCAGTGTGCTACTGGAGGTGAGTTGTGAGTCAGATGTTACAGTCCTTTTCCTTTGAGGCTCACCGAGGGAGGACTCTTGAAAACTGTTGGTCAGTCATCATGGTCTAGAAAAGCCCAATGTCAGTGTTTGATTTCTTCCAGTAATTACTTTTTTGGTGAATATATGTGAGAGGTTTTTCTTATCTTAGCACTCTGTACAGAGTTCAGTCTTTCTCTTTTTAATTGATAACATACTGGGAAAGCAGGTAATTCACATGCTCTTCTCTCAGTATATTCTAAAAACCCTTCTCAGCCCTTTGCTTTGCTTCCTATTTCCCAGTTGTATATACAAGTAATTTATTTTCAATGATCTTAAATATCTGGTTTCATAGCTACTTTAGTTTTACTGTGTGCACAGTTATTTCACCAAGTCTCCCTGGGGTTTCATCATGCCCATCTACACTGTGCTTTTTGTGCCCTTACTATTTGTGTTAAATACTCATATTTTGGGGCACATAATAATGTATTTTGTGAAATGTCACATATAGCCCCTACTCTAAGGGTGTCACATTCACATATGACTTCTGAGAGCTACATCATTGAATAGGCAGCTTGAAAGATTGACAGACGGGGATTACAAATGGAAGGTCATTTCAGAACATACAGACTTTTTTTACAGGGTTATTTTCCACGTCAGAGTGCATTAACATTTGTTGAGTTCTAATGCAGCAGTGGCTCTGAACTTTCATTCAGTTCTTGTAAAAATGTTGAGATCGTCCTTTGCTTTTCTTGTAGAGTTGTGCGTCATTGAAAGCTGCCTTTTGTGAATTGCTGAAGTTGTTGTCAGGGATGCTTGCAGGTTGTTTTGAGAAACTCCTTCTGTTTTCTTTTGCATTTTATGAAAGACATTTTCAACACTTCTTCCAGTCACATTCCTGCAGAAATCCCCTGATGTAGATATCAAATGGCATTAATTTTAATGAATAAGAATTTGTTTTTCCCTTCCTCCAGGCTTAAGAGAAATTTACAATGGTTTGCATTCATTTCTCCAAGCATGAATTTAATGCTGACAATGGGATCGCTCTGGAAACATTTTTAATCCATGTTGTTTAGTGTCTGACATTCTTAAATGCTATGAGAAAAAAAAAAAAAGACTTTCTAATTAAAACGTATTTGAGTAGGTGAATATTGGGGAAAATAATTGCACTAAATCCTTTCAAGGACCATGCACTGTTAGTGCCTTCTTACAGTTGAGACAAGGCTTGTTGAGTGATGTCCTGCAGGCTGGGAGCCTGGAGTGGCCTGGCAGTGGTGGCTGGTGGAGCAGGTGGACCCCTCCAGCCCAGTGTCCCCCAGGTCTGCTGGTTTGCAGAGATGGCTGAACCAGTGCAGCCAGTAGTCCTGCTTCTGATCTCCAGCAATTCCCACCCTAAGTTTGTTCAGGGACCTCTCTGGCAGAAGAGCTTTTGCTGGTCTGGTTTCTTTTCTGTGTGACTGCTCCCTGAGCTGTGTGTCTGTAGGACCCCAGGAGAGTCAGGGTCCCCATGGATCCTGAGGATCTCACTTATCCCTGATGGAAATGGGCTGGAGCCTGAGGCTAGAGGGCAGAGCAGCCAGCTGCCAAATTGGCTCCACGATTCTATGGGAAAACCACCCCTTGGTTCTTAGAAATGGCCCCAGGATGTTTCATCCCAGCTGGTTTAAGCTGTGGTGGTGGTGGCTCCCTGCTCAGCTGGAAAGGAGGATCAGGGGCAGCAGGGAGGGATGGGAGGCTGCAGCAGGGCAGGGCAGCTGCTCAGGTGGCACAGCCTCTGCTGGGGAGAGGCAGGGCACCCGACCAAGAGCTGTCAGTGCCTTGGCTTCTCCCATCCAGGATTGTTTGGTGTTGCTGAGACAGTGTTTGATGTGCTTTTTGGTGTTGTTTTACTTGGTCATTGAGATGGTTAGCAATTAGCTAATACAAATTGTTTTGGAGAGTGCCTAGGAGGGAAGTTCATGCAGCATGAGAAGTATTAATAAGTTGCCATGTGTATTTTTAAATAGAAATGACGATTTAATGACTGTGCCTTTTGTCTCTGCTTTCTGGTGTTTGTACCTGAAATAATAGCTGCTGCCTTTTATTCTTCTAGCCCATGCTGCTGTAACAGGGCAGCTGCCTCAGCAGGAGGTCAAACAAAGCATTTCCCGCCCTGAAGACAAATGACAAAGCCTTTAAAAATATATGTGTCTCTTTTGGTGACAGCTGCTCCCCAGACCTTCCACTGCAAATTCCTGTGCCTTGTTGTGACACCTATAGGGAATGGCCCAGCGGGTTGGCTGCCTGCTCATTTGCTTTCAGACTGCAGTAACCTGAGTTGCTCTCAGTGTGTGAGTCCATAGGTGTTTATGCATTCTAGCTTTTCTTCCTTAAACCTGCAGCCCTTCTCTCTGAATAGTGTGTGCTTGGACTTTTTCTGAGCATATCTGATGCTTTTGTCCTTCCTCTGGAATATTTTAAGTCGTTTTGTAGCTTTATTTTAACTGTTCAAATATAGTAGAGTTCACCATTTAAAGTGTTTATTTAAATTCAAAAAAAGGGAGGGGGGAAGAGAAAGAGATGGAACAATTTTCCTTTCTGAAATATTTTTTTTTCCAAGCTACTTTATTGAGCTACTGAATTTCATTGCTCTTGTAGCTACTTTTCTACTTTTGCTCTTGTCAGGAGGCCAAGCTGAGGCCAGACAAGGGGACGACAGGATGAGATCATACAGGGAGCTTTGTCAGAAAAGGACAGTGTTCAGTATCTCTGTAAAGAGAGAGAGGAAGGAAGAAGCCTCGGGGCAGAACTGTGCAGAAAAGGTACTTTAGCAGTCACTGAGCCAGCTACAGCAAACAAATGCTGTGATAGCTTGGATGGACAGCTAAGTGTTGGCTGTTCGATGGCAGAAATGGCAGACCTTCTTTGATATCACTTTGCTTTCAATCCCTTAGGCTGTGCTTGGTGTGCTTCTGATTTTACTTTTCAAGAGCAGTATTACTTAATAATCTTGATTTTATTTGAAGTATGGACTAAAACTTCATAGTATTTGAGGACTCTATATTATGAGTTTTTTATTTCTTTAGCTTCAGTCGTTGTACTCAAACTGTGATATAACAGTTCTTGTGAGTAGGATGCCAAAGCTGTAAATAAATTGGACCCTGGGTTAACAAAGGTATTTGCAGTGAGAGTGCTGGGAAATGGAGGTGTTAAAACATTACTGGACAAGATACTGAGACCTAAGATATGTTCTGATCAGGATACATTTTCAAAGTAATAGTAGAGGTTGGGCAAAGAGTATTTTCGTGTATTATCAAATCAAACTTCCAGAAATTATATAAAAGGAGAGAAGCAATTATGCCACAATGTGAACGAATAAAAAGGTAGAAAGTAAGGATAACCTCTAGATCATGGGGGACCATAGGGCTAGATTAACACTTTTACTACGTTTCCAGTAATAATGCTCACATTATCTGTGGAGACAAGGCAAAGTGAGGTGGCTAAAAGGATTACAGGCATAGAATAGAAATTACTCCAGTCAAGGCTGATGGCATCCCTCCAGCTTGAAGGGACCAAATGATTGACAGGCCTGTGTTAGGAAAGAAACAGAATATAAATTGTCAGTCTCATGCCTCACACCAAAGATTTCCAGCAGGTCAAGTCAAAATGGTCTTATATGACTGGAGAAGAAATACAAATGCTGTATATGCACTGAGGAAAGTGGCTGATAAGAGTAGGTAAGCAGCTTTATGAGAGCAGTGTAAAAGCTTGGGTTGTTTGTGAAATTAAGGCTCAGCAGAGTTATGAAATGTATGTAAGTACTAACAAATGAACAACTCAGAACATGAAGAGCCATGATGCTGCTGTACATATTGACGCAAAAATATATTGCTGTAAATTGAATAAAACACTGAAATAAGTGGGGAATTCAGAGTTGTTAGGGCAGTTGCATTTAAAAAAATATTTTCAGCTAGAATGACAGTGGAGAGGGATGGGGCAGAGTAGAGGAAAATGGAAAAGTGGAAGAGCCTTTTTAAAGATAAAATTCAGCATATGAAATTGTGTAATGTGGTTCTTGATGTAGCTGAAAGCTGGTTAAGAACCTTTTATCTTTGTCATCCTAAATTTCTATTACTTTTCCATGCAGATATCTAATCCATTGCTAGTTAAGAGTTGGTGTCCTAAAATCATCCACTTGACAATCCTCATTAAAATAAAGGAATTATTTTCTTTTAGCTGTTACCTTCTGAAACAGCTTTTGGGCTGAAGACTGGCTACATTTTGGGTGTTCTCTAAGTTCACTTCCCTGCTCTTAGCACAGATTCTCACCATATGCCCTTCTCTGCTTTGCTGTCAGTTTTGTAGTTCTGTATTTTTGAAGCAAGGCTAATAATACACCTTCCATCTCACTTTTATTTATCTCATTTAATTAAATTCAGTATCATGCAGTACAAAATCTACCTCTTCCCCTGCAGGTAGTTACCCAGTGCAGCAGAGCTGTGGTTTCAGCTGGGACACTTTGTTTTCATACAGATATAAAATAATTCTGCCCTGGTACATATATTGGCAGGATAAACTTTTGTTGCTACTAAGTCTTTCTTTCCTAAAGATTTATATGAATACCACAAATAAATGAGTAAATAATTCACTTTGATTATGAGGCTAGTTTTATTAGTTTATCTTAATGAAGTTGGCAACCAAAAGGAAACAGTGAGTAGTGCTGCTCAGTGGCAAGCAGCATTAATTTATGTCTGTACTCAACGCTTACATTGGCTGCAGAAAAGGCACAGTGGACTTTGCCCATTTGTGCCACCCATGAGTTCACTCAGAACAAAACTATAAGACCTGCAGTTCTGGCAATTATATCTTGAGCCTCTGTCAGGTTGGCTGGACATATGGTAGACATGTCAGTAGTCAGCTCTCAAATACCTTGAGGTTAAGAAGAGCCTGCAGAATGAGAATCTTTTCCCTGCTGGGCCTTATTTGTTTGAGTTGTTCCTGTTCCCTTCCTCTGAGAGATCTGCTTCTCATGCATTTGGTCTGCCTTCTGCTCATGGGAAACATGATCATACTTGTGTCAGATATTCATTATCCTCAGCTAGGCAACTCCTCTTCATTTTTCCTGGGAGCTTGAGGACCTCATGACATATCAATGTAGATAGCTATTATTTTGATGAAAATTCACTTCCTTTTTGGCATTCACTGTTCTGCTGTACACTCCAACACCTATGTTTATAAAGGAGGTTGCATGGCTGAGCTGCTGCTTCTTTATTCTAACTAGTCAAAATACCAGGTGGTGTATCTGGTCTGTTCTTTCTGACATTTCACTGGTCCTTGTTACCATGGTACCAATTCTGACTTTGAGAGATGTCACAGTAAAACCGTTGCCAGGTTGGAACATTTTTGCTCTAATGCCTTTACTGTAGCACTTAAAGAAATTGTGGACACTCAGCTACAGCAACAAGCTTGCTCTGCTGTTTTCTTAGTCTGTGCCTTGGATTTTTGAGAGGCTGATACTTACCTGAATGCTCTCATTGCAGCAGATTTGAATGTGTAGTGCATTAACTTAACATGCAGTTCCTGGAAAGAATCTTTTCCTAATGTGTGCACCACACTTTCACTTGGACTGGAGCTAGCATTCCCCAGAGAAGATTTCTGTTGATCTCTATCAGTGTTTTCTGTCTTCTGCTTCAGGGATTCCATATGTGCTGAGAACAGCTGAAGATTTGGGGTAGAGGCAGCTTAGATCTTGGTCTGGGTGTGAATCTTGATTTTTCATTTTATGTTGTTTTGAGTAACTTCCCTCTGAAGATGAGGTAAGTCACAGATGTCAAGTAAGAGGGGAGGCAGCTGTGGAAGCCTACATATGTCCATGGGAGAGAAGAAAGCAAACTCTTAGAATGGCATTTGCCCTTTACAAGTTACCTTTTCTCAGCTTACAGCAAGCAGTCCTGCACTTGTTCCCTTTTGAGCTGCAGAGCATCCAAATGTACCTCTCTGCCAGTGCTCTCTTGTTAGCCTGTGTGTCTTGGAGGCATTCAGAGAGGTCTGTGAGAAGTCCAGCTATGAGAGCAGTAACGTAGCAACTTCCATGGGGATTGGTAGTTTTTGTGCTGCTAGAGGGCTGAACCACAAAAGCATGAACTGTGTGAACAGATCAGATTGTCAAGCTCCAAGAACACCAAGTTCACTTCCTAAATACAATTGAGATTCTACTGCTCACATTTTCAGATCCATCCCTAATTCCTCCAGGCTTGTCTGCAGCATGGAGCCAGCCTGGTAAAAAAAGCTCTTATGAGGATTACTCTAGGCATGATACCCTGAGATACACAATGATTAGTAGATAAGATGTTATATGTAATATTTCCCTTTAAAAAGAGAGATTTCTATGCTGAGAAGTTTTGAAAAAATGTTTTTATTTCATCTTTCCTAATGCTCATATTCAAGTACACCTGTTAAAGCAAGGCATTTCCAAAAGTTCTATGTGATACAATACATTCATTTAAATACCAGTTAAGAATAAACAAAAAATCACCAGGATTCATCATCATAGATAGTTCTGATTTGTATTAGTCTCCATGCAACTTCATGTGAGGGGATTCAAGGAGAAAGACCACAGAATAAAGGAAAACTGATTTGAAGAGGGCTCCTAAGTAATACATTCCAAAAGCAAATGCATATTGTTCCTTATAATGTGCTGTTTTTCTGACAAGTTCAGTACAAGTCAGTATGTTCATCATGTTTGATGAGGCTTCTGGATTGTTTCCTTTTTATTGATTGTTTTTTGCCTCTGCCTACTTTTACTTCCAGTAAAACATGTAAAGAAAACCATCAGATTTGCTTTCATCTGCAGGTTTTCTGGATGCCAAGGAAAATAAGTCCCTTTTTTGTTTTTTGGTATTCTGATTAAAATGCAACAATACATGTCATTGTGAGACACTTCTGTGAATATCACAGTAAATCCAGACTTTATTCCTGACACTTCCGTGTAAGGTAAATCATTATTCCTGACTTGAGGAATAAATGGAAGAAATAAGATTTTCCTCATGAACTTTAGTAGTTTAACAATAATAAACTCCAAAAGGTGTGAATCAAACTAGAAAATTAAGTTCGTTTGAATCTCATTTCTGTGACCTAAACCAGGCTTTTAGGAGAGTCTGGATGTCAAGTCCAAGACACAAATACATGATGCTGAGTATGTCTCTCCTAAGAGACTTCCCTATAGATGCAATTATTTTGGGGACTGAAGCTCATAGATGAGGTTTCCTAATGTGCTGGAAGGATGAAAGGATCAAGCCTTGAGATGCCTGGATATTGTGCAGTCCTAAGAAAATCTCTTTGACTCTTACCTGTCTGTCCAGTAGATATCTCAGTTGTATCTCTGCTTTGCTGCTGTATGTACTTATGTGCACTGTTACAAAGAACCAGTGCTTCTTCACATTTTGTATGAACTGAGTGTCTGCTCAACTTCTGAGATTCACTCTCAGCAAAACTTAAAGCAGTAGCATTTCATGCAGAATGTTGGCAACTATGAAATATGTGATCAAGCTAATGATTAATTCAACCCCCTACAATACATTCCTTACTTCTTTGAGAAATGCTTGCACTTGCGGTGTGCTGGGGCTACTAATTTGAGTGAAATTAGAAGAAGTTACAGATTTTTTAAATCCTGCCTGCCTGTGCTGTTGTTTCCCAAAGCCCTGCTTAGGGCTCTGTAGATTCAAACCTGCAAGACACAGACATCTATCCTTAGTTTCAGGTTCACAGAATGGTTTAAAATGTGCATCTTCTAAACCAAGTTCTCAAGGGAAACATAAATTTAAACATTTTTAAAGGCAAGTATGACTGACTTGGCTCTGAACTCAATAATGGAAGGCTGAACAGGAGCTGCTCCTGAGGAAATAAATTGAACAGCGAACATCTGTGTACAAAGCAGGGTATTTGTTTCATGTGTGATAGTTTCCCTTATGACTGCCTGGTCAGACCCAAAAGATATTAATCTTGCTCACTTTGGAAGATACTCTCTTTCCATCACAGAAAAAACAAAATGAAATTATTTAGTGTATTTACTACAGAAGCAATTTCAATTAAGGCAAAGAACCAGAGAGACCTCTAAGTTTTCAGTGTGAAAAATGAAGCACTGCTGGTCTAAAATAAGATTGTGAGAGGTTAATTGCCAGAAATTTATAACACTTGCTGTCTCCCAGTAGGAATGTCGTAGTGGACCTAGTGGTCCTTGAAAAGCTACATGCCATTCCAGGCAGTAAGGGGAGTTTGCTTTGGAGGTTTTCTAGTATTACAACCAAGTGTGTTTGAAATAATAAGCAGTAGCTACAGTAACTGTCTTGACCAAAGCAAAAGCAGCCAAGGTACTGGAATTGTGTTGATGTTGTGTTGTCTTGAGAGCAAAAGCAAGGACTTGGGTAGGTCTTGGCTAGAGCCAAAATTGTGCAAGCCTCCTTTCTGTGTTCTGTTACAAAATCTAGCATGTCTTACAGGACAGTAAATTGATTTTAAATTTTATGCAGTTTAACTAATTACACATTCAATACCTAAGATGAGCTGGAGAAGAGCTAGACTGGCATTTTGGTCTAGCAACTGTCAAAATGGAAGAAAAAAAAAAAAGTTCCAAAAGAGTGAGATACTTTTTACTTCTTTCAGTGTGTGGAAAAATTAATAGGTAAAGACAGAGTCTTTGACTGGAGGAAATTCTGTGTTCATTTGATCCTTTGGAGCCAATTATTGCTCCCAGCTTGCAGTGATCAAGAAGGTAGAAGCTCCTCAGCCAGGGCAGTGGCAGCACAGTGTGACAGCTGTCACTCAAGGAGCTCCTTCTCTGAGCTACTGGGTTTCATCAGGACCACTGTGTGAAGCTGTGTGCCTGGTGTGGGCTCTGGGCACTGATCTGCCTTCCAGAGAACCTTGACAGAAGGGTGAAGGAAGTGTTGTGTTCCTGTTCTGTGTGAGCAGAATCATTCACTGCCTGTAAAGGCGCAGAAAGCTGGGATTAGAAACAAGTAATGTCTGAGAGCAAAGTTCTCAAGGCAGTGACACAAAGCTGGTGGATCATCACACCACTGCCAGAGGCTCAATGGGATCCTTTGGTGAGTAGTTACCAATGATATTGTGAAGATATCTCTGACACACACCAAAATTCAAACAGTTTGTGACTTTACTGTGAGAACCCCAAGCCATGTGTCAGGGCAGAGAAGTCAGCTGAGCAGAATTCAGGAGCCAGTCTTCCTGTGGAATCCTTGCTGGGAGCTATGCTTCAAACAGACCTCAGGCCTTTTGAAGGACAGCAGAGTGGTTTTCAGCATCCCTTTGGATCAGCTGCATGTGCAGAGGCATTTCAGGAATTTTTCCTTTCCTTTGCCTGCAGTATGTGTTGTAGCAAACACTGAAGGTAATGTTAGAAAAACAGAGGGGAAATCCTAACTGCCATGTCTGGCTTGGCACAGTCCCTTTGGTTCAGTCAGCATTACAGACTGCCAGGATTCTGCACTTGAAAGTATCTTCTGTGTTCCTCATATTTTCTTGTTCTGGTAGAATTCACGTCTTCGTGCATCAGTGACAAATGTATGCTTTCACTCAGATTGAGTGGAAGAGACAGAATTTCCAACCCTGGGATGAGTTATGTGTTCAAATCTAGGGAGGAGGGGAAATGTAGTTGCCCCACATTTAATTAAATATTGAATTTAGTCAATCATATAATCCTAAACTCTGTAGAGGGATGGTGACCTCTAAGGATTGTCTTCAAAAAGATAACACTGATACATGGCTGTCAAGTCTCAGTGTGATACAAATCATTCTGGAGGGGAGTTTTGAAGAGAAAAGAAGAAAACAAAACTAAACTGTGGATGTGGAAGGAATAGAGCACATATGTGTATCTATTGTGAAATAAACATATTTGGACTGTGGTTTGAAAACATGCTGGAAACTTGGAATAGTCAGATATGAATTAGATACCTTGCTCCATGAAAGGAAACTTTATTCTGCATTCTGCAGGTGCCATTTAGTCTACAAAAGTGAAAAATAAAAATAAAAATAATAAAAAAAAAAGTCTGCACTGAATCACTGTTCTGTTGCTGCATTTATTTGCCATAGGTGATGTTTTTATCTGGCTTTCATTTCTCTGTCCAAAACTCTACTTATTATGAGGTCAATAAAACTAAAAAGGTTGCAGAGAGATTGAAAAAATAAAACTATGCTTGAGAAAGCTCATGTGTGCAGAAATAGCTGTCTTGTCATAGCAATGTTGGAGTTACTTTTGAAGGTTCCATGCCTAGAAAATTATTTGTTAGTGATGAACTTTAAGCCTCTTCCCTGGAGAAAAAGCCTGGATTGCTGTGTACAGGATGGTGAGACACTGTAGATTCAGTGTTTTCAGTGTGCCCAGACCAAACATCATCTGGCCCACACAATGAACAGTGCCCATCATTTGGCATCTGTTTGTATGTTTTTAAAGCAGTAGAAGAGTAGAGATGACAGAGCTGAAATAGTTTTATTCCTTTTACTGATGCAGCAAAAAGAAAAAGAGCAAAGGAGGGTGAGGTCACACTATGGGAGCAGAGGAAATGGACAGCAAATGCTCTGCCTGTAAAGTTGGCAAATTCTAGACAAATGAGTTACTGTGGGGGAGGCTGAACCTTAGGATGCTTTTTGAATGAAAAAATCTAGTTGTGTCCAGGGAAACCCAATCATGTGCTAATTCAAAATCCAAAGTAATGGGGATGGGATAATGAAATTTTATGGTATCTGCATGTTCTCCTTAGGGCATGTGCAAGTTAATAAGCAAATAATACCCCCCCAAACTAAAATTACTAGCTAGATGGGCCTTTTCTACTTCTCCTTCAATCCCAATATGTCACCTTATCTTAACAAACTAAATGGCTTTAAAAAAATTGATAGTAGGTTTTAAAAGAACTGACAGTTGTCACTTAGAGCATATTGCATTAATAATCCCACTGGGACATTCTTATTCTATTCTCATGTCTCCAAATACACTCATGAAGTAGATACATAGTTGATTTCTTTATATTGTCAGCTTTCTCTTCAGTTTTAATTTGAGGCTGGACCTTTTGAAACTTTTTTCCAGTGCTCTTTTGACAGCAGAAATTTAGGAATGTGACAATGGATTTTGAGTAAATGAAGGATAAGCCATCTTGGTGCATGTAAGGGTAGCGCTTCTGAAAAACCATTAAATCAATGGGATTTCAGATAGATGTTTTTCAAAGCCCCATTGGTATTTTAGCTGTGTTATTATCAATACAATTAATGCAAACCACATAACAAACCCTTTGCCAGTTTGGTGGTGCAGCTCAGGCATCTGACGGTGGTTCTGTAGGTGGTGCAGCTCAGCCATCCCACCCTGTGTTGTGGAACAGAGGATCAGGGAACCCTGCAGGGAGCTCTGCAGATCAGGACCGTGATGGATGGCAGAGAACTGGCACAAGTTCTCTTCAGGGTTCCTTGTTTGAGTAACTCTTCCTGCAGTGTTTTTCATACTGAGCTCAGTTCTTGGTTTCCCTTCTGTTTTCCTCTTCCCCCTGCACTGCTGTATCCTTCTAATTCCACCTTTAATTGCAGAATGCCTGCAGTTAATAATGGCCGTCATGTATTCCAGGTTTTAAAAGGCCATGAACACAGAAGAATGGGCCGAAATAGATGAGTTAAAAGGCTTGTTAAAGATGCTATCTGTGTGCTGAATCCAATTCATGGGCATGTTAAAAGACATCACATTTTCCTCAAGTGGTGTTTAGCAGAAATGCCTGGCAGGAGCTGAAGCTTTGATCTTGCTGTTTTCCTCTAGAGTGTGTTGTGGAGGTCCCTGATTGTCTTTTTACCTCATGGACTTGAACCAGTTTTTCTTATGACTGGATCCATGCTGTTCATGTCCTCTTCATTCCCTGTGCAGTTTTGGTATTGGGGATTTTTGGTTGCTTTGGTTTGGTTTGGTTTATTTGTTTTGGGTTTTTTAAATTAATTTAATGCTTTACTATTTTGTGACTGTTTTTACATGACCTTAAAGTAGCCCAGATTTTGGGGCCTAGAGGCCATAATTCAAATGAACAAATAAGACATTTACAGCAGGCTCTTCAACACTGCAAGAACTGACAACATTGTGACAGGATTCCTATATGATTTTCTCTTTGAAGTAGTTGCTTACTTGTAAATTTTCATTTATAGCATGTGGAACAGTACTTTTAGCTCTTTATGGAAATGGAAAAAAAATTCTATCCTGTAAAAACGAAAACTTAGTAACAAAAAAGGACTGGACCACCATATGTTCTTCAACCATGAAACTATCACTATTCTGGAAAGCACTTAGGTCTGTGCTTGTTTTTTGGACATGCTTAGCTTCTTTTTGCATGCTATGAGTGAAGATGAGTTGTTCAAGCACATTCCTGAACCAGAACCTTAGCACTAATACTTCAGTCACTGCAAAGAATAAATGAGGGGCAAAGACAAAGGGCCAAATTAAAATCAACGAGATTCTATTCAGATGGGCTCTGCTTCAGCAAGCACATATCTAATTATAAGCACAGAAGTAGGCTCACTGACGTCAAAGTTAATTAAACTTCTTAAATTTAGGCACATGCTTAAATTCTTTGCTGAATCAGTATTTTTGAGCCAATGGGACAGCGTTGCTGGTCCAAAGCATGATTTTTGTGGATGGGAAGGAGTTTAAACTCCCCCTTTCTTCCATCAGTTCTTCTGAGGTCTGCTGGCATTTTATTTGAGTCCCAGTAGTGAAGGAAAGTGTCAATATGTTAAAGTTCCTTAGAGTGTTTGCTAACAATACCCAAACCTGATGGTTGGATCTTTGGTGTTTTTAAGGCATCTTTCCTCCAGGTAGTTCTGCAGTATGGCAGGACTATGCCCAGCAGTAATCATTCCAGCTTTGTTATTTCTGATGCCACTTCTATGAAATTAATCCCTTTATCCAGTCCCTGAAAGACAAAATACTAACTCACTTTTATAACAAAAAAATGAAGAAAACATGTAGACAGAAATGTTAAATGAAAGAGTGCCTGTCATACAGGAGCAGGAATTGTGATTCCATTGATTTCACAGATTATTTTAGTTCATGGTGTCATAAATAAATAAGTCATTATTTGTTGGCCTTGGATCATTAGGGGCCTAATAAGAATTTCTCCCGTGGGAATATGAAGGACAACATGATACTTCTGACACAGAAGCACTCATGGGAATTTCAGCCACGTTGTGTAAATGAGCTGGGGCTGGTTGTGAAGCTTTTAACTATGGTCCTTGCCTAAGTAACACAGTAGAGTTGCCCTGATGTAGTAGCAAGGGATTAATCAAGGAGGTGCACTGCAAAAGATCAGATTTCTTCTACTTGGTAAAACTCACGCCATAGGGACTTAGGGTCTGCAAAGGAATCTAATTGAATCATCAACAGGAATAAGTTCAAAAGAGAAAAGCAGGTAAGAGAGCTAAATAAATCTAGACTTGTGTTTTAAAACAACGTATTCAACGCTTTGTTCATGTGTACAATACCTACTAATCACTTTTACCTGGTGCATGAGTCCAAAGCTTAAATGTGATCATCTTCATTTAGATACCAGAAAATGACATGTATTCATTTACATATTCATACCTTTGTGGTTAAAAAAAATAATAATTAAAAATTACCTTCCCTCCTAGTGACACCTGCATCAATTTTTCCGGTAGTGACTGAAAGGTGTTGCATTTGGAAAAGTGTTCTGTTCACTGTGCAGGCAGCTCTGATGGAGAATGGGTGACTTTGTAGTCAATATTTGTCTGTATGGTGTAATTCACTTCATGGCTGTGGGCAGCTCTGTTTACAGTCCAGAGCAGTGGGCTGGCAGCAGTCTCGAGTCAAGCCAAAGGCTCAGTTTGACTTGGTTCCCCTTGCTAGGTGGGGTAAAGTCAGGAGAGAGGGACCAGCTGTGAGTGAGAAAGCTGGGCTATCCTCAGTGAAAAAGCATCAGCTTTCCTCTGTTGGGTCTCCCATGTTGTCCTTTTCTCTTGTCCAGCAGCTCATCATCCTGCCACAGGCCAAGAGTATATAAACTGTAAAGAGCTGGAGCAGCTACTGCAGCTGATGATGATGTGTGTGTGGAGTTAGAGGAAGGAAGCAGCTCATCAGGCAAACAGCTCTCACACTAATGTAGTATACTTTGTCTTTCTTGCTGGACATCATCTCTGCCAGCAAAGTAGAAGGAAAGCTCAAGCCTGAATGGTGGATTTTTTGGACAATCTTTTTATGTGTCTTATTCCTTGATTGCATCCAATGTGTCTCTCTATGATGATGGTTTAATTAATTTAAACCAATATATTTCTTCACTGATTTTCTTAGGTTTTTGCCCCATATCTCCATATTTTGCATACAAGCATGATGAAATTGTGAGACTATGTCTATCCATCGTGCTGACAAGGATCAAAGAGGGGACATGGTCATTTTGTGCATAGAAGTTGTCTAAATGTATAACAGGTTACAGTAGAACATGTAATAAAATCACCTAAGTGGCAGATTTAATTGTGATTAGATCATGTTACTGGAGGTCTTGAGCCACAGCTGGGGCTTCACTAGGGACTTGTTTTCTCTCTTCTTCACAGCCCTCTATCTGGATTTCCATTCTCAGTTTCCCTAGGTGCTTCAGAGGGTTATAGCAGGAGGCTGTTACAGCCACCCTGCAGTCTCTTGAAACATGAGGGCTTTGAAATCTTTGTTTGGAAGTGTCTCAAATATCAGTGTTTGAGATAGTTTCAAAACAATCAGTTGAAGAGAGAAAGCAGTCATTTGCCAGCCACAAGGAAGAGCTCTTTGAGGAGCATTTGCTCATTCTTTTCCTTTTCTCTTTCTGTTCCTGGGGTGGCAGGTAGGGGACAGTTCAATCTGTCTTTCATACTTGCATTTCATACTTGCATTGCAGAGAGCAAGAGCAGGAAGCATCCTGTGGACTCTGAGAAAGACTCCTGCCATAAGGGGAAACAACTGTCCAAAGTGCACATGTGTGCAGGGTGTGAGCAGTTTGAAGTCTTACCACTATGGGTAAATAACTTTGAGATTCAAAAAGCAAATCATGTATTTTTACTGGAGAAGCTGGAGTGGGGTATCTCCATACAGCATCGCTTTCTGACCTTTAAAGCTGTTACCTCCAGGGCAGAGTGAAGCAGGATATGTGCCTCACTATTGACTGTGACATTTCTGTCCTAAAAATAGAACACTACAATCCTGTTCTGGTTCAGACCGGCACCCTCTGTGGGTATATGATATTCATACAGGTCTCGATTTTTACAGGGTTTTAGTAGCTGGATATCCAGATGGAATAAATGCTAAAGACCTCAAATTGGGAAAACAAGGTGGAAAAGGAGGTAGGAAAGTACCTCACTGTGTTTTTGTTTGCTGTAGTATAGAAAAGGTTTCCTGTGGAAACCTACAGCTTAATCTGAGTCTGCTGAGATCAGAGATGACTAATCCACCTAGAGGATCCTTCAGCAATGGAAAGTGGCTGCACAAATCTATGTGAACCAGGGGATCTTTTCTATCTCCTTGATTTACACAGTTAAGAGTTGTTATAGTCTTAACTACAACCATAGGGGTGTGTTCTGCACCATAATAAATGCTTTATCTTTTATACTCCAGGTAAACTGTTGATTCTATTTTTGGTTTTGAGTATGTTTTGTCTATATGCAGAAATCAAGCATTTTTATATATACATTCACTTCCTTGCTAGTTTTGATGACTGTAAAAGGCAGTAAATGTGAATTTACACTGGGCTGGTTGAAAACTGATACAGAAAATAAAAAAATGCATAATGCGTTTATTTATTTATTTTCCAACCAAGACTGTCAGTCATCCAAGGCCATGCAAAACAAATGTACCAATCCTGTTTAGCTGAATTCGAGCTGACCTTCATGTAGATGAGTTGCTTATTTAACATCAGTATAAAATAGGAGTTACTGATCTTGGGAATACTAAGAATTTATTTTTACAACCGGAGAAATTTTTTCAGTGGGACATTGAGCTTGGGCAAGCTGACATGTTTAGGTGGAATTCAAGTTCCCTCTTACTAAATCTGTTTGGCTACCTACATCTTCAACAAATCCCAGACTAAATCATTTTAGGTCTGGATAAGTCTTTTTGATGTCTTCAAGAGGAGCACATTAGCTTTGGTTGGGGAGGGCCCCTTCAGTGCCCTGAGAAGGAACAGACACATCATTTCAACTGCAGCACAAAGAGCTGTGTCACATCCCCTTCAAACTACTTAGACAACACAGTGGAAGCAGAAAGTGGAACATTGCAGTTCATTGGGGAAGATGCAAACGGTACAGGGGAATGGTAATCTCTTTAGTTTGGGCAGGTAAACACAAGCACTCATGACCACCAGTCACCTGCACAGAGGAGACTTGCAGCTGAAGATCTGTTCAAGTGAACTGTGGGACCAGACTTCTCTGTTTCCTTGTCATCTTGGAAAACTGTTTGCTCTTCTTTCAGGCATGGGGAGAGGGGGCAAGAGATCACAGTGTTTGAGAGAAGATAGGCTCATCCCTTCTAACCCACCTACTGCTTCTACCCTACTGAACTTCCAGTGTTACAAGGAGGTCATTGTACATCCGTAACTTCTGGGCTGAGGAAACACATTCTTCACATTAATAAGCAGTTTCCCACAACAAATAGCAATGGGAACTTTTGGGTTCTTCATTGGAAAGAATGATACTAATTGTTTTGCCATAATAAAGTGGCCAATAGGAGCTCCTTCCCCACATCCCCCTTTTTTCAGGTCAGTGTAGCACATTCCAATTTGAGTTTGCTTTGAAGCACAGGAGGAATCCCACATGGAGGGGGAGGGTGGTTTTATCATGCTCAAGTGTGCAACCCAGTGAGCCTTTTACTTTCTTCATACACCCCAGTTTCAAGGTGGTTGGGAGGATTCTGGGTTTCCCCCCACATGCTGAAAAAATGCAGCATTCTTTGTTTTTCCATCACAAATGAACCGAAACCCGTAATCTCTGTACTGAGCAGAAGTGATTAAAATAGTGTGGAACAGATGGTTTAAAAGCTGCCAAAGACTGAATCTTTTGCTATTTTGTTTCTTGAAACAACTACATTAATTCCTGAGTCAGCTTTGAGGGTACCATCATAACTCATCTGAGATGAGAGAGCATGCTTATTTCTCTGTTGTTGACTGCTAATTAATAGCAACTAATTAATTTAATTTTTTAAATTAAAAAAATGCACACTAAAAGCTGATGTAACATATTTTCATGCAGGACAAAAATGGAAGTTTTTCGTGGAACTTTTACCAATATTTTCTTCTTGGAAATTTTGCTACTTGTGTTAGGGTTCATTCCATAAAGGGGAAAATCGTGTTCCGGTTTTACTGGAATGAAGACACTGCAAATGCTACTTCAAAATGCTGTTTGGTTTTGGTAATCGGGGTGTGTGAGTTTGGTGATTTCGATACGTTCATTTGTGTACAGAAATTTCCAGACAATCTTCTGATTTAGAAACCCCTCATAAAGCTGTCAGTGTCAAGTGTGCATTCCCTGCTGTTCTAGGGGAACAGATACCTTCCACTGAAGGCTTAAGACCAGGGCACTTACAAACGGCAGAGTTGTATCCTCCCCAATTCACGTTGTGAAACAGCATCTTGCTCTTTAGAGCTGCCTTTTTATTTTATTTTTTTTCCCATAAAGCTATAGTCTGTAGCTTAAATCAAAGAAAGATTTTTTTTTTTTTTTTACTGTCAAGCCAAAGCATGTCAGCTATATGAGTGAATGTGTGATGGCACAACACACCATCCTGGCCTCTTCCAAGTCTTTCACTTCTGCCATGGAGCTACTCCAGCAGTTTTATGGGCTGAAAATTATGACAAGGTCTTTCGATATTCCTAGACACCATTGGTTTACTAATGCTACTTAGAGTGATTTTTATGTAACAATTCTCTGCTCTCAGGTCTGGCATCTGCTTAAGGAAGATTTTTAGAGACTGATTTTGTCAATTTAGAGAAATACTGACTGTCCATATAGTTTTTGTGAAACCTTGCAATTTTCCTTGTGTTTTATAAGCTGTGCATGAGCTGAACCATTACCATTTTTTTGACTTGATCCCTAATCAAATTTAAAGTTTTCAATCAGTAATCTTTCTAGCAAAGTAACATTTATTTTTACAT
The DNA here is from genome assembly GCA_013397095.1 of Sterrhoptilus dennistouni. Classification (NCBI taxonomy): domain Eukaryota; kingdom Metazoa; phylum Chordata; class Aves; order Passeriformes; family Zosteropidae; genus Sterrhoptilus; species Sterrhoptilus dennistouni. Next base: position 1,027,683 of record VWZU01014071.1, on the reverse strand, counting down.
ATTTGTTAGTGCAAAATCCCAACCTATGTACAGTGCAATAGTAAATGCCTTCTAGAAAGGAGAGGTAGCAAAACCAGGCTGAATTTCTATTTTTATGTAAACATGTTTTTAATTTTGTTAAGGTTTGCATTTTTAAATTAGATTTTGAGAGCTGTAGTAACTGTCTGATTTCTGTAGAGGATGCTGTATTTAAGCAAAGCAATTTTGAAAAACAAAAGTCTTGCTGAACGTTTGCTGAAACTGAATTTCATGGCCACCTCCACTCACAGTGATGGCGACTGATCTGTTGATCATTTTTTCCCAGTGTATCATCTCCCTTAGGCAGAAAAACCCTAGCTGGATGTTGTTTTTAATATGGGCTCTTCTGTGAAGTAAAGAACCTGGCTTTTGAAAGACATAACTAGAACTCAAGAGGCAGCCAGTTGCTCAGGTCTGGGGCTCTTACCAGCAATGCTGTTCCAGGTTGGAGACTTGGACTCTGGGGAGTCTGTCCCCTGGCTCTCCTCTGTGGAAGATTTCTGCTGTTGTACATGCTGCAGGTGTAGTTGCTAAACCTGAGTTGTTGCAGTGCACCTGAGATCCACTAGAACTACGTAATGTTTTACATTTTAAATATTTACTCTGTTTGGCTTTTGTTTTCTTAAAGGTTTAAAGGCTTGATAGTAAATTGGTGGGGTTTTCCCTTGAAGGAATGCAGTATCTCTTGTTGGTCAAACCTTGTTTAATGGACTTGATATTTCCTCAGTTACCAATTACTTTCTAAGGCACAGGAAGGCAAGTGAGAGGAGAGGAAGGTATTTAAAGGTTCTCTATTGAAACTTCTGATATTGTTTATTTTTTTTAAATTCTCCTAAATACTCACACTAGGAAGTGACATAATTGCATAGAGTTCTGATTTCCTGAAGGCTCTGTGTGGTCTTCATCCACCTTCTCAGATATTGGCTACAGATGTTTAAAATCACTTCCTCCCAATTAAACATCTGCTGTAAAGTGACAAAGTGTAAGACCACATATGTCTGAAAGGCCAATGTACACACCAAGAGTCCTTTTTAGTAGATATGATGGAAACATTTTGTCTTGCCTCAGCTTTTAATGCCCAGACAGTGAGAAATTGCTTTGCTGACTGAACTCCGTGGGGGAGAGTGGTGCTGGTTTTAAGTACACGTTAAATAATGCCCTGCATCTTCTGTGCAAGTATTTTGGATGTGTCTTGTTCAAGGTTGTCACTTGCTCTACCATCTAAGGATTATTTGCTGTCCACTTAGGGTCTTTTTAGATCAATATAGTAATATGAGCTGATACAGTGACTTTACTATTTAATTGGAGGGAGTATTAAAAAACCCCTCTATTTTCATATTATAAAAACCTTTATTTTATCTTATTTTATCTTATTTTATTTTATTTTTAACACTTAGTGCAGTATGACTGTTGTACCAAATAAGGATTAATGTAGCCAGTCTCATTCTTTTATCAATGTCTAGTAGTCTTTTCCTGGACTGGCCACAGGGTAGATGTATGCAAGAGAAAAAGTGACTGTGAATAAATGGTAATAACAGTAATAACATACTATAACTGGGAGAGGAATGGAGAAAATAATAGATTTTTAAAAAATTGGTTTTCACAGGTAGAATATTGAATATTGATGGCATTAGGTAAGGTAACAAAAAATTAAAAGAAATTAATTTCTGAAGATGTCAGAGAAAAATAGTGGGTTTGTGCCATGGGGGAGAAACCGATAAAAAGGAAGCAGTGTCAAAAAAAAAAAGACTTTGCTGATGGAAATTCATCACTTTACAGCTAAATTAAAACTTACATGGAAAATGAACTTAAAATACATATAAGAGTTTGTGTGTATATGTTTTTGAGGTACTATCCTGTTAGACAGTATCATTCTACAGGTTGTTGCTCCTTTTGTTACATCTTAGTCTGCAGATGTGCAAGCAGGTGGTGAAAGAATGATGTGCTTTGCTGTGTCAGTGCTGTGAAGAAGGTTTTTTAAGGATTTCTTTTGGAGGGGGGCAGTGGGGTAAAGCAGTAAGTGAGAAACAACCCAAATCCCACCTATGGGATAATGTTTCAGGGATGCAGCCTACTGACTAAGCATTAAATGGCAAATGTGAAGTGAATAGTTTTCAAAAAGTTGTAACATTTGTCAAAGCAGAATCCCTGAGCATGAAATTCTCTGAGTTCAAGCTGCTGGATTTGGCCATGTAGGCGTGAGAGCTGAGCTGTGATCAGTGTGCTCATCGTGTGTGTGCTGCTGAGCAGCTCCTGATGGTAACAAGATAACTCAGGTCTTATCACAGCCCAAACCAGAGCAAAAGGCCACTTAGCCAAGTGAACAGAGCTTGAAACTCAGTTGTTATAAGTCATCCTTGACTATTATGATATGTCTTTTTAAAAGAAAGAAGTGTATCCCCCAAAGCCTTCTTAAATGTGTAATGTTACCTTCTTAAACAAGTTATTGAAGAACTTAGTTCTTGCCTTGATCTGTTTATTAGTGAGCTAAACATTTGTTATACTGACTACCAGCTTAGTCAATGTACTTTCTGTCCTAAGGAGGTGACATCATCTGCTGCAGTCACCAAAGAAGAAAGGGCAGAATGTTCAAAGGATGTAATCTGGGGTTTTTCTGGTGCCCTGATGCAGCACTGGTTGGTTGTAGTGTTGATGTTACTCACTGGTGCTCTCATAGGTCCCAAATGAGATCAGTGCCATTTGTGCTAAGAAACTGCACACATTTTGAAGGTCCTTCCTATTAATGACTTTTACTGAGATAGAGAGGAAAGAGAGTAAGGGAAGGCAAGGGTTGGAAAAGAAGAGGTGGGAATTGAGTTAACCCTGTCAGAGAACCAGGACCTGCTGTCTTGAGTCTCCCCACTGCCTTTGTCACACTATTGTTCTTCTGCTGGTGCCTTTTTTGAGGGAGAAGATAAAGAATTTACAGAGTTTATGGTCACGAAGCTTCCTTCTCGATTTGAGATTGTGTTCTTAAAAGTGAGGAACCTCTTGTGGAAATGGACTGTGTTAACTCAGTTACAAGAGCTTTTAGACTAATTACAATTTGCCACCATGAGGTCCTGTGTGAGGGCAGTTAAATTTGAGTCCAAGTTTAACAAAGAATCTCAGTTTAAGGATCCTGTATTTATGAGACTGTTCAGGGCAATGCAGTCAGCGACAGAAGGGATCCAGTCTTGCCCCAGGGGACTGAATGCTCTGTATCAGTACCTGACTCAGTGTCCCCCAGAGCACGGTGACCTCCTCACCCTCTGCCTGTGGGATTTACCAGCAGTTCTTGTCACTGGTTATTCCCTGAAGTGAGGAGAGCAGGCCAGCAGTGGATTTGCTGTTAAGCACTGTATAATTGATTACATTAATGTGTTGAATTCCTCCCAAGCCGGGCTCAAGTGGCGACACAGTGACTTCTTTCCTTTTTCATCTCTCTGTTTACTGTCCTTGTAAATAAAAGCAATTGTCTTTGGGTCTGGGTGCTGCTTTTATTTCATAAGAAGCTGGGCAAAAATGCCTTCTTTGCTATGTCTCTGTCTTTTTTTTTCTTTTTTTTTTTTTTCATTTTTAAATGCAGAAAGGAAAGTGTGCCAGGTTGCTTGGGAGAATTTGGTCTAATTTGGAGGAATCCCCACTGTGACTGCTTCCCCAAAGCACACCTCAGTCTTGAAAGCTGTTCCTTCTTACTGCTGCCTCCCAGGAGGCAATAACAGGGGTGGCTGCTCCCCCTGTCGTGGTTGCTCCTCCCAAGGGCACCACTTGCTGCTCTGGTAGTTAAAAGAATGTATGGATTTTCCTTCAGATTTATACTCCTTTTTTGAGCTTATTGCTAGCTTGAATTGCAGCTGATTGACACAGTCATCATCAGGAAGGTTGTGCACACTTACAGAAGTGTTGCTTTCCCTCAGATATTTTTTTTTTACCTTTACATTCCACTGTCTGCAGGATGAGTACCCTGAAAGAGCATTGTTGCTTAAATATCAGCTCTTTAATCTGATGTAATTATTTAGAGGATGTTTTCATGTTTTTGATGAAATAAGATATCTCAGTCAATACTTTGTCTGAAAGCAATATAAATATTTTATCAGAATCATGTAAATTGTGTTACACATTTTAGTAGGTTTAAGGTGGTTGCTTGCCTTCCTGTGAGATTTTATAGGGATTCAGGCCCCTTTTCTTTGTGCCCGTGGATTATTCTTGATGTTGTGTAAGACACTGTCAAATATCAAGAATTTAGTTGTACTTCTAAAGCTAAAAGTTAACAAACAGTACTGATCATTTCTGTTATGATGATATTCTAATCCTCCTTGTGTCTCTGAGCAGTAGTATAACTCCAGTAATTAGTCATAAGAAAATTTCTTACCTTGGACCCATACATCTTCAGTTTAAGTTCATTCACCCCTCCCTGTAGCACTGGTGATACTTAAACCAAAATGTGGATTTGATCAGTGATTTGGTTTTCTTTATTTCTCATCATAAATTGACAGAATTTGCATGTTTATTCTCAGAGTATAGAAGCTACATGGAAGGGTCTGCTGCTTTTGCTTTTGAATAACTCCAAATGTAAAGATACATAAGGATAAATAAAGATACGTACTTTTTTTTCCTGATTGCTCTGTTACTTTATTTTGGAAAAAGTATTCAGTGATGTGAATGAAGTTGCAACAGGAAAGAGCAAACCAAGAATGTGTGTGTCTGTGTATATATTTTTCATCCAGAGGCCACAGGGGAGAGCACAGGTCAGTAGGCAGGCACTGGGTGAGAAGTGTTACCATACTTGACATTGCCTGCAAGCCAATAAAAAAAACTGAAGCAAAAGTAACCACCTACACCCATGTCCACTGCTTCCTAAAGTCTTTTCTATAGAGGAATTGCTAACAAAAATGAAGTGAATCCTTGTTGTTTTCATAGAGAACCCATGAAAAAGTCTGTTTTCATCATGTGGAAAAATAAAATTGTGCTGCAGACTTGAAATAGTTTGCTTATAGTGTAGCAGGAGATGGTTTGCAGTCAGTGGCATGTATCTGAAATGGGAGCAGGAGCACAGAAGTGACATATTGAGGGTTATCTCTCTCCCATCTGCCCCTTTGCACCAGTGTAAAAAAAAATGACAAACTGATTTTATCTTTGCCTCTTTCTCCCCCTTAGTCCCAGGAGCATGACAAGATTTCCAAGAGAGTTAGAAGGCATTTAAGTCTCCTCAGCTTGCTGAAATAGTCATTTCTCTCTACTAAATGAGGAAGCTGTTGAGGAGTGGTATTGAAAGTTACTCATTTATTTCTTTGCTCTGGCTTTGTAAAACTGACTTCCCCCTGTCTGAGTTTGATACAGGAGTTTGTGGCAGACCCCCATGACTGTGATCTGATGGAACTGAAGCAACTCAGGTCACTAAACTTGGCTCCTTCTATAGAGATAAGAGCTCCCATTAAATCCCAGAAAGATACAGCAGATAAGAGTGCAGATAGTACTAGAATATAGAATATAGACCCTAACTTGGTCAGGGCTTTAAATATTAAAATCATGGAGCTTTTCACCCAGAAGAATGTCTTCAGAGAGGTAAAGGTGATTCAAAGCAAGAGAAAAGCAATTTGGAGAGGACATCCTATACAGGAGAAAATAGAAATGTTTTGATGAGATCTGAGGCACTGCAGAAGTTTCGTCTTTCCTTCTGGAAAGTCCCTGCCTCGTGAAGGTTTGTCATTTCTAATACCTCATCACAGAAATAATCTTAAAGCAAAAGCAGAATTTTTTTTCTATTGACGTTGATTTCCGTAAATATGTCTAATATTGCCTTGCCTAAAGTAAAAAGAAATGTAGCTTTCATAACTTTATTTCTCTTAACTTCGGTAAAAACAAATTGCTTTCACTCTAGTAGCTTTTCTTTGTAGGTATGAAAATATGCTGCATCTCCTTTAAGAAAAAATTTTAACATAAATTTAAATTTTAAAGCCAATACAGCATTTTTCCAACAGCAGGTCCTCCAGGCCCAGATAAGTGTCCTGCAGAAAAAGACTTAGATGTGTTAAGCCTCACTTAAATAACCTGCCAGCACTTTGTTAATTCAAAATGTTGATTATAAAGGTGCAGTAGTCAGTTAATAGTTTGGAGAGTTGACATTAACTGTTTGGCCTAAAGTTAAAAGCTGTGGTAATGACCTATGGTTTCTCCATTCTTGGATGTGCTGAACTGAAAATCTGTTAAAGATACTTAACTTGCAGCAGCAGAAGATTTAACACTTGTAGAAAATCAGAACAAATTATGCTTTCTGAAGTTGAAGTACCCAAAATTTCATTTCCTCATCTTCTCCAGGTTGTGTGCTCTCACTTAAGCTGGTCTCACTGCACCTGAACTTTCACTTCAGTATCTGTTAGAGATACTTGAGTGTGTGTTCTTGAAGTACTTTAAGTAATTAAAAGAAATTAAGTGATTAAAATACAGTTGTCTGGTTAAGCTTCCAAAGAATATGTTCAACTGTAGTGTTTACTTAACAGTGGATTTAAATATAAAACAAAAAGCAAAACCTCATTTATAGCCTAAGGAAACATGCACAATTTTTCTGATTTTACTTTGAAGGCTTCGTTAAAAAGAGCTCACCATCAAACCTTCCCATTTTAAAGCTTCTGCTGTGAAATATTTAATCCTTAACTCTAAGTCTTTTGACTGTGGACAGTCAGCCCACCAAGGTAACAGTGGACAGAGAGACTCAACTGATGCATATTAATTAAAAAGAGGATAGTTCCTGTCATTTACAGGGAAAGGATTCTAGACTTGATCAGGCTATTTCAAAGTGTCTCTTGGGACAAGATTCTGTTCTGGTGCCTGTACATGGTAAAAGCACAACTTTTGTGAAACTCCATGTGATATTGCAGGAGAGAAATAAGAAACAGTGTTAAATATTGTTGGATATTTTCCAGATTATGGAAATGTATATTTTTGTTGCTATACTATTGCTTCATATTCTATCAGAATGTAAATTATTTAACAGATGGATGCAGTTATTAGAAGATCTTGAAGTGTGAACATTCTAAGGTGTAGACTTGCTCTTAGACTCAAAGTAGGCTGGATCTATGCTAGAAATCCTCCAGTAAAATAGGATATGTTTATATGCATGAGAGAAGCTTTCTTTTAGTGGTATCACAGAAACCCTCAATTGTAAATTAAATTTCAGTGAGAGCCCAATAAGGGCAATATAAGGCATAGCCTCTTGCCAGTGTGAGCTGTGTCTGTGCTTGGTAGGAGCTGACAGCAGAGCTTTCTTCTCTGGTTGTGCTGCTAAATATTTCTCAGGCCTAGAAGACTTTCCACCTCCTTTAAAGAAATACATAAACTGCTTTAAAGAGAAATATACAAAAGATGGTAAAAAGAAAAATAAAAAAATGTGAGTGTAGCTATTTGGTAGGAATGTGCCAGGTATATATTGGTGTTCTGTAAGTGAAGTGACACTTTTGTGTGGGAATTATATGTTTTGGTAACTTCAGGTTCTGCTATACTCAACCTATTTAACCCATAAGCTCTGATGCTTTAAAATGAATCCCAGTTTAAGAAGGATTGAATGCCCTTAATGGAATCCCTCTATATCTATATGTAGGTATATGATTATTTATAACCATATACCATATAACAAAATACCCCTTGTATTTTGTTCTTAACTATTGTTAAGAATTTTCATTGCATTGTATTTTCATTATTTTATTTGAGAAGATGTAATATTATGTAATATTATGCTCTCTATGTAATAAGGAAAGTCCTTCTCAAATCTAAGTAATAGGTAGCGAAGGGTTAAAAATCTAAGGTCCTATTAATGTGGAGAAATGCTGACACAAGTTCTTCAGTTCTTTTCCTGACAGAACACCCATCTTTAATTTGCTCCTCTCTTTACCCATATAACATTGTACATCTGTCCTTGAAAACAGCTCCTGCAGCATGAGCGTAGCCAGTGGAGTCAATTTAGCAAAGGTTGCTGTCTGTGTCCTAGCAGAGCAGGCAGACAGCCTGGAGCTATGACTTACAATCAGCTGAACAGGTATATGAATAATTACTAAAGATAGAAACCTGTGTTAATTGCTGGGTTTCATCCTGGTCTCATAAATTGTTACGGAATCACCCCCTTCTAGCATTAACCATCACACTCCTCCTGGCATTAACATGTCAAAATGAGGGTTTTTTTCTCAGCTCATAAGTAATCTAGTGGATTTGGGAACTTCTTTAGTTTCAGTATTCTTGCTAATCAGACCAATACTCTCTGAGAGTCCTTTAGATCCGGTTTGAAGCTTTGAGGCCTTGAAGTTGACTGAGAGCTGAGTTTGCCAGTTTCTGAAAGCAAAAACTGATGTTAAGCTGTTGTTTCTCTTAAAATGATTGTCTGCTAAGAGATTTCTTTAACTCTGAGCAAAGCCACTTTCTTTTCAGACCATTCCATTTTTTCTTGAATCACTCTATGTGTGATTATCAAAACCAAGAAAATGCTAAAGAATGCCTCTCCCCTTCTAGTTCTGTCCTGTTGCCAATACAGTCATCCTCAGTAAGTGGGAAAAATTAAGGGACGCTCTTAGAAATTGATTAGAGTACGAGGGAAAGAGCCACAGTGACTGCATTTGGTCTTCACCAAGAGCATTTTGCCTTATTAGGCTACTTAGCAAGCTAAACTGTACTTTATCTCACAGTCCTCTAAAAATAACTCTGTATGGCTTTCTGGCAGATTGATATAAAAAGTGTATGATGATGGTACATGGGGTTGTTTAAATACAAAGCTAGAAGCATGAGCTGGCCTCTGAATGATGAATGTCTTTGTATTCCAGAATGGAAGCTTTCCAAGACAGTGATGCATAGCCACCAATTTGTAACTTTTCTTTTAATTTGTAGCTTTGGGCTTTTATCTATTTGATGATTATATAACCCCTCATATGTTTGATATGGCACTGTGAAACATCTGAATGCACTTTTGATAGTTTTCTACACTCCACAATTGATTTGAAGAAAGTGACATTCGGTGTTGTTTCCACAGAGATTTTTAAATTGAAAAATCAAAACAAAAAGACAACAACAAAAACCCTCTGCATCTCAACTTTCTCATTTTAATGCTCTCACAGTTCACTCATACTACAGAGAAAAAGTTCCGTCATATGTTTGTATCACATATTCCTTCTCACAACTGATACCTTCTATGTATTAGTGGATTGGTTTTAAAAAGTGGTAATTAAAAGGATATAAGCAAATAGCCTAGATTTCCTCTCAAACCTGTATTTGGAGTAGAGGCAGCTGGGTGAAATGGGACCAAGAGGAGTCTCCATGCAGAGGGGAAGACAACTCCAACTGAGCCAGAAAACCAGGGCAGCATCTTCTCACATTGCTGTGATGGGGCTGGGATGGGGAGTGTTAACTGGATATGAAAGCTTAGAAGGAAAAGATTAAAGAAAATAGTCACTGGGATCGACTATTCATGGAGGACTTATTCGTTTGAGATCTTAATGAGGAATATTCATACAATTAATATTTCTGGAAAATAATTGTGAAGAGTCAAAGCAGTTCAGACTGGATTTACAATGCCAAGGAGTGTTCAGGAGCCCTAGCAGGGCTTCTCATTTCCAAGCTTCAGTTTCATTTACTCTTTTGCATCCCATTAGTTCTACATTGCCTCACAAGCTGCTGTTCTAATAGTTTTCTATCTTCTTTCAGTGAGACCTGATTAAGTTGCTGTCTTCAGAGCTGCCTCCTTATCCCCTTGAACAATTAATCAGGGAGAGAGAAAGCTTAGCTCTAATTAACCCACAGCTTGCCAGAGGTGGGGCTTCTGTTATATGCTCAGTAAAACATAATATTTCAAGGGAGAATATATCCTTAACCATCTTGAAAAGAAGCACAAAAAAAAGTTTTATTCAAGTGCATACTAAAACCTTTTTTAGAGAGATAGTAGTCCTCATTGTATTTGAAAGTCTTGCAGGACATATGAAAGATTTGTCTGAAATCTAAAGAACGGTTCATCAGATATTCCCCCAAAGTGGTAGAAGGCTAAAAATGTCTAAACTACATGAGGACAATGAAGCAGTTTCCGAGATGTGGTATAGACATATTTTATCAAAACTTAGTGAAAAATATGGATGTTTTAGAAATCCACTTGATCATTCTGAAAAAAAACAGATTTTGAATGGAAAGGGCTTCAGTTAATTTTGATTTCTTTCTGATTTTCTAGAGATGTCATGAGCTCTAGCCCAGGTACCAAAAGAAGCACTGAAAGCCATTTGTGCCATGCTCCAGTTTACCAAGGAATTCCACTAGAAGCATCCAAAAGTTAGAAAAGCAATGAAGCTCCCATGTCATGAAAAGCAGATTTTAAAACGTACATTAGCATTTGTAGCAAAATACATACATTAAAATAAGGGCAGAGTATCACAGGTGGGGTATGTTGCATCTCTCTTTAAAACTGCCTGAGGAACGAGTCAGGTTGTGAGGGGGCAGCTGCAGTGGCTCTGCTGTGGGTGAAATAGTGCTGGGGACAACTCTGAGCTGGTGCCATCAGTACAGTGATACCTTAGGTCTGTAAAGCCTCTCTTCTGACTGCCAAACTACATTACAGATGGGATTTTTCCTTAGTGTTCTTTGTTCTTTATTTCTGCATGCTTTGGTCACTTTTGTTTTGCAGTTCTGTGTAAAAGTACAGCTGTGAAGAGAAGCAAAGATACAAACATAATGAATGGCTTCACTGTGTATTTCTGAGTGGGGTTTTTTTTTGCATTGTGATTTCATAGATCATCTTGTTTCTCTGCACATGGTAAAGACATTAAATCAAAACAAAGAACAGAGGAAATAGAGATTAGTAAGTTGCAACATTTTTAGATGGACTGAAGGTAGATCTCCTTTTCCAAATATTTTGGCAATTGACAGAGGTGTTCTTTGGAGTGCCTTAAGGTCTCTCCTGAGTCTTTGCAGAGGCTTGAAGGAGTATTGTTTTATAATGGGGTAACAAGAGTATGAGCATTTCCATGGTCTTGAAAGTTAAATAGGGCATAAGTGTCTTTCAGAAGATTTTGAGTGTTTTGGTCCAATTGCTGTGTGCATCCAAAACAGCATTTGGTGTTTCCAGGTTCAGGTCAGAGGGTTCATCAAAACATTTAGTTACCAAGGACTACATGCAAGCAGTGGTCATGGGCCGCAGGAAAAAAAAAGCAGATGCTGTGTTACTACATTTTATAACTTCCTTATCTTTGTTTTATAAATCCTAATGCAGAAGGGGACCAAAGGGAGTATGTACCTTAGTCGTAGAATTCTTTGCAATGTAGTAATCTCTTCCTTAAACAGGATAGGACTAAACCATGTGAAAGGATCTTCCTTTACTTTGGTTTTAAATACTGGGTTTTCTTTTCATGCCTCTTTCTAGAAGGAGTTTATTTGATTATGTAAAAATGGGTTATGCATGAAAGACACTTGATACAGAGTTAAAGGATTTTAATTTTTGTTTTTTCAAGTACATGGTTGGTTTTTTACTGGGATGCAGCCCTTAGATTTATAACCGCTTCAACTGATTCAACCTACTGTGAAACATTAGGAAAAATCGACAAGGCCACTGATCCATGTATTCTGTGTATTTCAACTATGTAATTGTAAGCCTTCTGAAGAGATTTTTGAATCCTTTGAATCAACAGTAAAATATATACATATCCAGGGAACTAATTCTTGGGCAAATAACCTGCTCTAGACAAATATTGTAAGGAACTACCCTGCTGTGTTCAGCAGTGCAGGAAAACTCGCATGAATAAAGATTGGTCCCCGAGATAAACCTTTAAATCTTTGGTCATAGAAAATTTGCATTGCTAAAAGATTATATTATGACTCAGTGGGCAATAACTGCTATTACAGCTACTTGAAGAGATTTTCCTTACCCATTTATGCTTTCTTTCTCTGCTCTTTTCTCAGCATATCTCTCACAATATTATAGTAGAACATGATGCTGTCCCTCCTCCTAGAGTCTGCTTGCTACTGAAGTATCCAAATGGGTGATTTGTTCTCCACCCTTCTGCAGCCTCTCCTTCTTTTGCTGTTGGTGGTCTCCATCCTTATTACAGGTGTTGATCTATTTGATTAATTTCTTGCAATATCACCAAAGAGGGGCAAGGCAGGAGAGAAGAGAGAATTATACCCAAAGGCTGCCTCACTTGAAGTAGTTGAAGATAAGCATCGTGCTGTTTATGTTGAGCAATCAAAGGCACCTGAAAACATGTTAATGTGTTCCCATCATTATCCTGTTCACCATAAAAAATTGGTGTTCCATGGGCATGTCTATTGCATCATCTCAATTTAAGAACAGGCTTCTGATTACTTAAAAATACATTCCTTCAGAGAGGTGTCTTGGCATGGACAGCAGTGAGCAGTAAGTACCATAAGAACGTGATTTGCTTCTGTGCCAAGCAGTGACTGACAGGACTGAGATCTAGAAAGTTTGTTGGTAATGTTGTTTCACATTGACAGCATATGCTAAACAGACAAACGTTGCCTCCTGCTTTGAGATAAATAGGACTTCTCTGAAAATCTTCCAACTCTTCTCCTTAATCAGCTAGAGGTGGTCCAAGTGAGTGTCTCCTCTTTCCCCCTGTATAGAACTCAAAGATGCCCTGACCCCTGTCCCTGTCTCCCCTCCCCTGGGGGGCTGAGCTGGGACAACAGGCAGCAGCAGGAACAACCCCCCCAGACACTGGGATTCCTGAGGCCTCAACAGAGCCACACAAAGCACAGCCAAGGATCCTGCTCTCCCACTCCTGCATGGAAAAGGTGCTCCCCAGTACAGACCTGCTTCTCCCAGTAGTACGTGTCTTCAGTGAGTTGTGTTAATAGTTACCATTGCCTGAGATAACCTTCCTGGTGATGTAATTTGACATACTGCTGTCAGTGGGGCTTAAACATAGTAATCTTTAAAAATGATTGGGAATTTGCCCCAGAGAAAAAAAACTGTTGTGATTAATTTCTACAAATGATAAACCACTCCTTCTTCAAAATACTGCATGCTATGAAGTGTGATTTAATCCATTTGACTACAGAGCCTGATGCTTCTGACAACTGTGACTCAAATGTCATCACAGAAAGTGATATTTCAAGTGGCAGGGTGGGATTAGAAACCCGCTGAAGATTTGTCAAAGGAGAAGTAAGTACATAATTTTTAGATAAGTGATTTGTCTACACTAAACCACTTCCTCTCAAAAGACAGGCAGCTTTAAAAGAGAAACTTACTCTGTTACACTAGAAGGAGCAATTTAATTGCAGAGAAATACTACTTATGATGGTAGGTAGAGAAAAAATATAGGATAGTGGGCAATGTGTTTTCTATACATAAAAAAAACCTAAAAATAAATATCACTTTTCGCCCTCAATTAAGAAAATAACTTTATTGAGGCTTTTATGAGGAAGGAGCCAATCTCAGTATCTAGGACCTCATGACCACCTGATACATTCTTGTTGCTGTTTTGAGTGTTTTTTCAAAATAGAAAAAAGACCAAGATAGCTTATGAATTATGTGAAAACTCTGTAAATTCAGTAAAACCTGAAACAAGCACAGAAATGTTCATTCTATCAAGAATTCATGTAGCATTAGAGCAATTATCAATTTCAGTCACATCCACCAAGTCTGAACTCAGTGCACTTACATTAGCCAGGGCAATTTGGTCCTTGTTCTGGATTATTGACATACTTCTCATTGCTTTGACAGTCCCCTAAAACTTGTGCTTCCTACATCTCTTCTGCCAGTCTGGCTGTATAATTTACACCTCCTGAAAGCATCTGTCTGCTCTGAAAGGCAATGAAAAAAAAAAGTGCAAGGTTCTGTACTTTTCTTCCATGTGACCGAATCTGAAGTTTGACCAACTGCAAAGGAAACTTCATTTTGTGTAAGAGTTTGTTCCAGCAGCCCTGTAGGGTCCACCTGTATCTCTGAAGAGCTCACTGGAGGCTTGCCCAGGCTGTACAGACTCTGTGCTGTGGATGCTGGCCCAGCAATGAGTCCTGGACCACCTGTAGCAGCCATGCTGCTGTCAAGTGCTCCTTGTGCAGCTCTGAGATTGCACAAAGCGTGGAGGGTTTGGTTTGCAATTCTGCTTGGCCTGATGGCTTTGGAGAGAAAGCAGTAACCCTGTCTTGACAGGCTGACCTTGAGATCCTACATCAGGAGCAGAAGTTAAGTCAGAGCATGCATAACTCACATAACTCCTACCTGCTTGTAGTGGATTCCCTAGGGGGGGAAGAAAAAGAACATGAAATCTGACTTTTTTTTTTTTTTGTGGAATCATTTTTCAGAGAAGAGCTGCTCTTTGCTACCTGTGATAGTTTCCTGCTCCGACCTGTCATGTTGCCGACTCTCTGCTAAAGGTGTTTGGGAAGCACAGTTAAGTGGCTGTAAGCATGGCAAGGGAAGCTGGGGCCATTTTTTTTTCACCGAAAGGAATTTTGCTGGAGAGACAGTATTTTATTTTTTTTTTTTCAAGTCCTCCTGTTTTTATTGTTTGTATTTTGTTTGTTTCTGGCTGGAACCTGCGAGAGGGCCGGGTGCGCCTTTAAGAGGTGGAGGTGCCTTTGTGCAGGTTGTGCGGGGAAGGAAGTGGCTCTGCGCCCAGGAGGGCGGCAGGAAAACACTGGTGCTCGCCTGGCCACAACTTAAACTGCCAGTTTTCCCTTTGAGAACCAGCAGAGAACTATCACATTCGCTTGACTGTTTATTGCGTTGTTTTTTGGGTTTGTTTTCCCCCTGGGCACTGTCAGTGGGAGCGCTGACCACCGCAGGCACACCTGGACACGTCCAAAACTCTTTCCTGAGCATCCTCAACCAGCAGTGGCGCGGGAACGGGTGATGCCTTGGGAGCAGCGTGCGGCCCCCAAAGGTGAAGACCTGAACTCGCAAACACGTCTCAAGGAACCCGCAGGTGCCAGCGGTTCTGGTGTCAGCCCGCATCCCTCGCCTGCCTCAGTTTCCCTTGGCGGCTCCGCCGAGCGGGAGCGCTGGGGGCATCCTGGGGCCGCAATCGGGGCCGCAGCTCCGGCCACCTCCGCCACCAGCCCTGCAGAACCCGGCCCGACCAGCCGGTACCTCCTGCCCGGTCCGGTCCGGTCCAGAAGGAAACTCCCGGCCCGGGCTCTGCTCCGCCGCCGAGCCTGCCCTGGACGTTAATTAGCATGACTAGTTTGATGGATTTCGTCAAAAGCATTCAGCAAACAGGGGTAGGGGGGAAGCGAAGGGATAAGATTTCCCAAATCTCAAGACTTTTCGGCCCCGCTGCCCTTAATGGTTTGTTAGGCGGGCTGGAACAAGTGTTGCTTCCAATTAATTGATGGAGGGGGTTTATTTTAGTGTTTTGGCCGGGTGCCAGAGGCAGAGGCTTTGTCCTAGCATTTTAAGCACCACCCCTCCTTGCAAGTTTGAAATGTGAGCTGCCTGGGTGGTTTTTTTTTTTTTTCTCG
>VWZU01014071.1:986136-1012123 GCA_013397095.1 Sterrhoptilus dennistouni | reverse complement strand
GTGTGTGTGTGTGTGTGCGCACCAGAATGAGAGAAGGACATACCTCTCTGTGTAATGGGAAAGCGAGACATGGATCACTAGAGACAGAAAAGAGAAACCATCAATATCAGTAACATACAGCCGAGGTGAGATTTTTTTTTTTTTTTTTTTTCCTGAGCGTTTTGATTTTTCTTTAAATCCCTTTTCGGAAGATTTACAGCCGCCTTCTGCCATGCTGTGTGCCAAAGACGTACTCCTAAAGCAATGTCACAGGGATGCTTACATGTCTATCGCCGTTTTAGGTCTGCTGGCGTACGTGTGAAGTTTTAAAGCTTAACCTGATTCTCTTTATTGTCTCTGGAGGGTTGTAGCTTGAGCACAAATAGCCTGTTGGCAAGTACGGCATGAGCCCATTAGCAAGACTCCATCTGTGATTGGTTTTGCCTGGAAACCGGGAGACAAGCAATGAATAATTGATGTGTGTTGTGCAGTAGCTGGACAGGCAAAGAGGAGAGAGAGAGAGAGAAACAGAGCAGGGTGCCCTCAGAGGGGGAGAGCGAACAAGCTTGAAAATAGCTACTGGCTGCCTTGTGCTGAGATGAAGGCAACCCCGGCTGTCTTTGTTCTGCACTGGCTGCTTTCTGCCTAGAAGTGTTTGCAGACATATGTGGCCTCTCTGCAGCAGCAGCAGCAGCGGAGGCAGAGAGGAGGGGCGGCGGAGGAAGCCCGGGCTGGTGACTGGGATGTAACTCGGGGGTGAGTTGGTTCCGGCGGGGCGGGGGCCGTGTGTGCGGCGGTGTCCGTGTGTCTGTCCGTGTGTCTGTCTGTCTGTCTGTCTGTCTGTGCGTGCGGCGCGGGTGCATTGTGGGAGCGATGGCAGCGATGGCAGCGGCTCCCACCGCCCCTTTCCCTCTGGCTGCAGCTGCAGCCGCTGAACCCAAAGGCGGCACCGATTTATTTATCAATGGCCTTCCCTGCAACTTTGGCCTGTCAGAACGCGACAGGCTGTTCTGCAAACAGCAGTGGCAATACTGCTGCCACCATTTCATTTTTGCTGTCTCTATAAAGACCTCGCCGTGCAGAACTCAACATCTGTGGCATCTTGTTTCGTAGATCTCAAAAGTAGTGTTAGCATCAATGGCAGCCTCGGGTATTCCAGTTGACAAGATTTTTTTTGCCCCTTATGTTTAGTAGTAGCAAGTGTCTTGTTTATTTTTTTTTCCTGTGTAAAAAACTAAAAAGGTTATTTAATTTGCGTGTGATTTAAGGAGTTTTGAGAAAGTTTCAAACTAGTGATGCCAGACTGGAATTTGGAAAGTTGGTTTTATTTGTTCAGTTTAGTTAGTTGGCTTAATGCAAATAACATCTAAAAACTGAATAAAGTAGCATATATCAATGTACACCAAAAACAAAATGCAAAGGATCTATGCAGCTTCAGTGTTTGCAGTTCAGACATTGACAGCAGGGTCTGTTGGGGCAAGAGAGGTTGCTACTGTAGATAACAGCTCTTTGAATTGGAAAAATTGCTGTGTAAGGTAAAATAGACTTTGCATAAAGTAGCATCAGTGATTCTGGGTCCACTAAAGCCACTGTCAAAACAAGTTGTGACTTCAGTCTTATGAACAGTTTGTCCTGAGTTCAGGTGAGTCCATTATAAGATCTGGTTGAAAATCCCTTACTTACCTGTCATCTTTTGATGAAATAAACACTTTTTGTGGACATCTCATGGGGTGAACTGGTTAAATTGAACCCACATTTTTGACAACTTACCTTGGCTCATAATACTATAGAAGATAATGTTCATTCTGCAGATCTGTAGGTTTTGGAATGAAAAGTTATTGTGGAGACAGTTTCTTTCAAGAAGTCATGTCTCAGGTTAAGCTAACCAGGTCATTAGGCTGGGCTGACCTCAGAAAAGCAGTTAGTGTGACTAAAATGCTGCTTGGAAATGGAAATACAAAAAAACTAAGATCTACCTAAAATTGCTCTATGCTGCCTAATGTTGCCTGTAGTTTTTGTTCAAGTTAAAAGTTTATTACAGTTATATTAGTAATAAAGTAATTATCAGCATATAATCATGCATAAAAGTGGAAGCTCCTCTGAGTTGGGCAGAAGCATGTCTTTCCATGCTGTCACCAATCTGCTTAGCAGAATTTTGTTCCTCTTTTTGCTAAGCATTTAAATTGAGATGGCAGCTAAAGTGCAATACAACATGGGAACAAAAGTTTGGGCTTATGTATATCAGAAGAATTCAGTAATGCTGCAGTTTAAATGAAGAGAAGAGTGTTACCAAAGGCTTGGTATCAAATTTATGGTCAAAGTTTGATTTAAAACACTACTTAACATTGATTTGATTCCCACTCACCCCACCTTTACCTCTTTCTGGAGGAACCATCAGAAAATCCCTGGGGAAATACATCTGCAAATGCAGTGAAATTTCACCAGTAAAGAAGGCATCTGAATGAGCAAGGTACAGTTTCATGTTAGCAATTGACAATGCTGATCATAAGAGAGGTTTGAAACGTGGCCATAAGCCTTTAATCTTGTGTAGCTCATAGTAGAATGGGTACAAGTGTCAAAGGTGTGCGTGTCAGTGTCTCTGTGATCCTGGCTGAAATGTTGCTGTGTTTGTATTTCAGTGAAAAACTCTCTTGGTATTACTTGTGCTGAAAGTAGCATTTAGTCCTGGGACCCTTAAGTTGGATGAATGCTCCAGGAACATCCAAGAGAGCTTGAGGACAGGGGACAGCTATTGGTTACAAAGCAAAGAAATAGAGCATGCAAACCAACACTGAGAGAAAAATAGAGGATACTTAGGCTCAATGAATAAACAATTTGTTGTTGTAGTAACAGGTGCTGTATTAATTACAGTGAGATAGTTTAGAGAGAATAGCCTGGCAAAACAGGCTTGCTGTTGCCATAAGAGTTAGTACAGCAATTAGTTCAAGAGAGTCTCTGAATCCAATGCTCCAAGCCCCTGCAATTACAAGATGTGTAACTAAGACAAGAGAATAGTGTTTTTCTATGTCACGAGGTAAGCTGAGGACACAGAAGTTCCCACGTTATCCTCAGCTGTCGCTGGGACTGTGACAATGCAAGACTTGCTTTCTCATGACCATTACACCAGCAAAAGGGATATTGCTGATAAACAGTGACCAAAAATCATTAGAGTGAAGCCATTAGGAAACTGTCACTCTGTGGAATGGCACAATTTTAACTTTTTTTTTTCTCTTAAAAAAAGAATTGACTGTGGATTATATTAAAAAATATCAAAAGCTCTAATCAGGGAAGGAGCTAACCAGCAGAAAAAAAATAACCCCAAAACCTTACTGTGTGAAACATTGTTAAAATGATGTTCCAGAGATCTCAGTGAAGATGCTCTTTGGTTTGCTTCCTCTCAGTGGGAGAACAGAGAGTGCCACAGGAAATACCTTCCTCTGAGGCTGCTCTGGCAAAGGAACTTCTGTTTTCTCTGGGGTGGAACAAACAGAAGTTGCTTCTAACAGGCTGCCATGAAACTGCTTGTAAGGAGCTGGACAGCAAGGTTTTTGCTAAAGGAAAAAAAAATAATAAGGGTGGGGAAAAGTGGCTTTCTCCCAGCCTGCTCAGCCATTGCTGCATTGTAGTTCAGAGCTCTGCAGGCTAAAGCTGAGTGATCCCACTGAAGTCTCAGAAGCCTTGCTGGGCATGTGGAGAGCTGTGCAGGCTGAGCAGATGGTTCCCTACTCCTGGTACCTTGCAGGATACAGCAGAGACATATCCAGAGGGTTTTTTAAAAAAAATCATGTAACGAATGACCCCACTGCATGTCCACTAAATTTCCTAGAGTTTGTTTTCCTTGTACTGCCTTTCCAGAAGAAACCAGAAAGTTCTGTGAAAAGAGCCAGTAGACATGACATCTGTAGTGTGGTGTTACTGGCTGTTCCTTTGAAGTAACCAAAACAAAGAAAAAAGAAAATTAATTAAAAAATACTAAAAGTTAACACAGTTGAAAGAATATATTGAGTTAATATTATTTGGCTGTTCTAACAGCAGGATAGGAATCAAAATTCTGCAGGGTATACCTTCTTCTAAAATGCTGAAGCAAAACAGTGTTTTGGTATATAAAACAGTTGTTTTAAAAGTAACTAAAAACAGTTTGAAGTTACTGGACAAAGCCTTTTAAACCAGCCTGTAAAGTGATGAGCTGGCCTTCAAATGAAATGGCTGTTTCACTAATTGTGAGAGGTACAGCAATGCACAGTAAAGCAGAGCAGTAACAGCTTCCAAGGCACGGGGAAGAGTGCACATCCATTCATCATCAGGGGGAAAGCAGCCAGCCAGTCTGGCTTTGCTGACAATTCAGTAAGGAAACAAGAGAAACCCAGAAAGAACACAGACAGTTTTTTTGTTTCTATTTTTAATTGGAAGTTGCTTGAAGAATTTTGCCCTTAAAATCAAGACAAAGTGTAGTTATAAAGAAAAATGAGTGACATTGGGACAGTAATTACTTCAGTAGTGTGGAAGGCTGCCACTCAGCCCACCTCTAATAAATACTATACATTTCAATTCTTGACCTGGATCATTCTTAAATATTCTCTGGAGTGTGTTACTAATCCTGAGTCTTAGCTTATTTGGGATCATTCTACTGACAGTAATCCAGTGCAAGCAAGGACAGTTTTACCTATCTCATAAAAAAAAATAGTTAATTTTGTTCTCAGTTGTCTTGTTAGTACCAATAAAATGTTCTGACAGCCAGTTAAGCTCCTAATTCTTGTTTATCATAACTGAAGTACAGCTCTCAATATTTTGATGGGTAATCCTTAATGTTTGTTTATAAACTTCTAATCCTCGAACTGAATTTTGTTGTTAGTAGTTTGTGGTTTTTATACCTCCTCAGTGCCCCTTGCATCTATTAAATTAAGTTTCAGGAGGTAGGTAAGCTGGACTCTGTTGACATCCTAGAAGCAGACAAAATCCCACAATTGTTGGTTAATACAAGCTTGTTAGAATGCTATTTGGATATAGTGTTATAGTACCTGGAGAGGTTCATTCTTTGATGATTTTATCATTAAAACTGTCTGTACTGGATTTTCAAAATCCTTCTGACCTAACTTAGTTGCAAATAAAGTGAGTAGAGCTTCAGTAGAAGCAGAACTAGGGCGGATGGGAAGAACTGGGATTCCCATAAAAAGCATTCCTTTACTTATTCTTGACCACCTTTTCATGGCCAACCTAAGAAGGTAACAGGGAGAACTAATGGGATTTTGTCCCAGGACTCCCTTCAGTTCTCAGTTATGCTAACCAGTTTTACTGACCTGGTGTTTGCTTTTGTGGTTTAATATATTTAACATTTATTAACAACCTTATTTCTGCATTAGTGTATAGTAGGAAAAGAAAAAATACAGGGGTGAGAGTGTTGCGCCACTTGGTGCTACTTACTTATCCATACACCTGGCCAGACTCAAGGGTGTTAATGGTACTTTTACTATCTTATCTACTGACACTATCCAACTGTTTCAGAAAGTTAAGGTTTTCAAGCATCAGCCTAGCAGCATGGCTTTCACAGGAGCCTGTCATGATTTACTTATTCATACAGATTGCAGTGGCTTATGTAGTCTTGATCCTGCTTGATCTGCCAGCAGTATTTGCTTCTATTGATCACAGGCTGTTATTTGACTGCCTTGAGCAGCTTGTAGGTCTCCCTGGTTTTGTTAACGGGGTGTGCCACGGATACTTCTCAGCCTTCTCATTTTGCTGCTGTCAGTAGTTTTAACTCCAGATTTCCTGCTCAGACAGATACTGTGCATAATTGTGTCACACTGGTTGTGTTTTTCAGTGAGTCTCATAGTTCACCTTAGTGGACTATGATGGTGAGCTGGGGTTCTGTCCTGATTTGGTTGTTAGCTCTGGTTTAAAATGGGTGTTTGGCAATGTGCCTGACTGTCATGGGAAGTTGTAGGTGTGTAAAAACTCCTCCTAGGCTAGGTGAAATAAAATACCGTATTTTTGGGAATGACCAGCAGTTCTTCATGTTCCTATGCACCTTTGCATTCCTACTGCTTTTCTGGCAACAGGGCAATTGAGAGGTTAGTCTGGAAGAAATTTAAAAACCAGTTGTCTTACACATAGACATGTGCTGTTTAGTTGTCCTGTTTTAGCCCACTTTCCAAATGGTTCTATATGTTTTCTAGCTATTCCTTGGGGTGGAAATACTGTAATTCTTTAATTGACTGATTTGCCTGGGTGGTCCTTGAAGTAATTTGTGTCTGTCAAGAAGTGCACTTCATCAGACCAAAGCAGCAGTAGAATCAGGTTAAAAACAAATGTTCATGTAGGTTTATATATGGTCTTAGTCCATTAGTAATGGAAGATTTTAATATTTTTTTTCTTAATGACTTCACAACTTATAAATATACTTTTAAGAAAATTGCAAAGTAGAAGCATGGATGGTCCTTGTGTATTTTGTGTTTCTGGTTTTAGTAGAAGACTGACCTTTAGAACATGCAGTTAAGCTTCTGTCTGGTACTGTTTGTGACACCTTGTATCATTTTGATAGAAACACAGCCCCACAGATGGTCTTTGAGCAGACAGAACAGTTACTCCCAGGCTGAAGAAGTACTTGAGATGGAAATTTATGAGGACCAAGTGATTTTTACTTGTAAGGAACACTTTAATTATGTGATGACCCACTCTTTCCATCCTACTAGACACATCTAGTAAAACTAGGATGTTGGCTGTCTGGCTTGCCTGACATTCAGCAGACTTCCTCTTTGTCTCTGTATCTACAAAAAATATCAGGTAGATGAATTCTCTCAGAGAGAGTTTGGGACTTTGGCAAGTTGATCATTAGTGTGCAATACCCCATAATCTTGGATTTTTTAAATTTTGTGATAAGCAGAACAGAAGATACAGTTCATAATATTTGGTAAGTTGAGAGTAGGTTATAGGAGATCAAAAAATGGAAGTTGAAAGTCCCGTCTTAAATGCTGACTTTAAATGACTCACTTGAAGCACTCATGAATCATGTTGCAAAGGCAAAAATGTCCTTGTTAAATGGCTGTAATCTAAAATGTTACAGAGAGCTAAATGATTTATTGATGTCTGTTTCTGAGGCGTTTACCTGCACCTGTAGCCAGCCCATTCCATTTATTTTGGCTTGCTGACAAATTAGCAGGCTATTTGTATGTCAGATTTGGTCAGTAGTCAGCTCCCACCCCCTTACATATTGAACTGCTGCTAATTTAATTGTTTGTGGTATTGGCAATTTACTATCCAGATAGATGTCATTCAGGGGAGCTCTTTTGCATAGTGAAGAGAAAAGCAGAAGATCTGTGTGTGTATGTTCTCATAGTGCCTTGTAGAAAGACAGTTTGCAGAAGAGAGCAGCTTTTGAGCCTCTTCCATGCACACAGGCAATGATCTGTGCATTACCTTCCTTTCCTCTAGTTTGGAATGTCAAATATTAGGTTTCATATTTAGTGGCTGAAATAAGATTAGCTCTGTGATTATGGCCATTGTTGCTGTATCTAGGCACCCCTCAAGAGTGAGCAATCCAAATTACATATTGGAGTTTTAACTGCTTGTATAAGTTGCATAAATACTCTCAGGGGGAGTTGAAGTGAGCGTTGCCACCTGCAGTGGTTACATTGCAGTGCTCGAGTAAGTTTTGTGGGGTATTGAAGGCAAAATTACTGTTTCTTGCTTAATTGTTTTAACTGCTGGCTTGGATCTTCATCAGGGTAAGAATCTGAGTGCTACTTTCCCAAGTCAGAGCTCTTCACTATTGCACAGAGGCAATTGCAGGTTGCCTGACCTGGGCTGCCAGGATGCCCCCAGCCCTGCTGCTCCTCTGTGGATGGCTGTGTTTGCCAGATGAAGAGGACTAGTGAAATCTATTGTGTGGCTATGTTTTCTTCAGCTCAATTAATCTGATCTTGCACTCTGAGTTTTAGGTAAGATAGGAAATTTGGGCTTTGCCACAGCCAAAAAGATTTTCATGACATGTTAGCATGACCTGTGCTGGCCATCTGATTCTGCTGGGGGTCCCTGGGACTGCAGGTGGGGGCAAGACTCAGCCACTTTTTTTTCCTCTCAAACAGCTCCATGGCTGTTAGTTAACATTGCTGGCACTGTGCAGCTTGAAATGTTTTATGGTCTTACATCTACTTAACCTTTAATGTTTTCTGTCAACATCTATTATGACCTGGTGGCCTATGGTTAGTAAAATGTGCCCTTGCAGGCTGCCAGATACTGTAATGGAATTAAGCCTTTAAAACTATCAGACCTGCCAAAGGGGCTTATAATCCTGTGAGAGCTTTAAGTGGTTTCTTACCTTTGCTTCAACACACATTTGACCTGGTTGAAATGGTATTACTTGATTGTTTTGTTTTTACTTCCTATTAATACTTCTAAAACTGGAGGAGGGCAAGTGGAGGGAAAAAAAAAATCATTTCCTTGGCATCTTTATGAGGAGTCTCTTCAGTTCTGTCCCAGATACCTTTTTTATTTGCACTTGTAGATTAAGGTCTGCAGATATTTCTGTGGGAACTTGTTCCTTTAAGTAAGGGCATAAAGGTACTTCGTTATGTGCCTTAGTCAATGTGCACTGAGGGCTGGCACAAGTCAGGAGGGACTGTCAGGCTTGCTTTGAGGGAGGCTGGACTCAACAAAGTGCTCACAGAAGGTGCTGAACCAACACCTCTGGAAATAAATGTTCTCTGCAGAGTGAGTGTAGGAAGGACAATATCACTGCAGTTACTCAGATTTACCACTTTGTGCTTTAGTGTGAGCAGAGGGTAGTACGAGATTTTGAGATGATTTACCTTTTGCTAGTTCGCTTTCAGTTACCTGTGCAAATGCTGAAAGTAATTTTGTAGCATTTTAGTGGTGTCTCTGTGATTATAACACAGTGCCTGGTGGTCATTAGCACCGCAGGTTAATTAGCAGAGAAGTACTACATGTACCATATCCAACAGAAATTGGAATATACCATAGAGGAGGCAGTTTGACCATATCACACGTAGCCTGTAGCCAAGTTTGGCAGGTCACCTTATCTGAGCCTGATTCCTGAGCCTCACTTCATAGCACTTTCCTGTCTTTGTGAAGTGAGCCGTTTCTGTAAGTTACTGTACAGTTTTAACACTGTTTTGTTTTTTGAGGAGTGATGCAATTTTCTGAAGTAGTGCCATGCTGACTCAGTTTCTTACCGCCAGCAGGGTGATGCAAGGTGAGGAAAGAATAAAACTAATAAAATGCTATTCCAAAATAAAGCAAATAAAATGCTGTCCTGTTTGAGACTTACCATATATGTGATAGAAGGAAACACACAGCAGCCACTTCTTTTGCAAGGAAAAGCCCTTTTCTAACAGAAGTTTTTGTGGGTTTTTTTTTTACATTTTTACTCTTCTCTTATAGCATAATCAAGCCAGGTGAAAAAAATGTGGTTCCTGCTACTAAACTGCATGCAGGCATTAGCCCCATAAATAAAATTAATTATAAAAAATAGTTCAGTTTTTCTGAGGTGACTTTAATTGGGATAGATGCTGGAATAAATTGGCCTCTTGGGTAAGGAGGACAAATAGACAAATACCCATCTCCCCGGAAAAGTGACTCCTGTTACAGTTTTTAGAGCAATTGCACTCAATACTAAATCCTGAGTTGGAATACTCTGAAATCCTGACCTTCCTACAGGTGTACGTCTCTCTTTTCTTTGTTTTTGGTATACAAATCTCAGAAACGGACATGAAGAAATGAAATGTGTCGTCAGGCAGCCCTGGTGGGTGTCATGAGATGGGCTGTCTCTTCTGATCCAAGAGCTTGAGTATACTGATGGCTAATATTTTTACTCTGTGACAGTCTAGTGAATGATCTCATCAGTTGTTGCTAGCAGATGCAAAAACAGTGCCCACGTGGTAGCAAGACAGGTATTTTCTCTGTGCTTGTCCTGGAATGTGAGTGTCAGGTGTGAACGACTTTCCTTATTGAATGTGATTGTCCCACAGCATTTCGGAAAGGTGCAAAGTAGATTACAGTTATTTCTTAGTGGAGGAGGGAAGAAGGACTGTCTCAGACATCAAATTCCTGTTCATGAAAATTTGGGATTCTTTCTGCCTCCTGGGAGATTAATGTTTTAAGGGTTGTTTAGCTGTTTTAAGGGGAAATACCTGAACTGTTGCTATTTCTACTGTCATGGCAAAGATGGTGGTGTGAAAAAAATTAGGAGCAATGAATGACTTTTTCAATACTTCCTGTGGTTTATTTAGCTGGATTGCAAAGACATCAGATGCCTTTCTTCCAATAAATTTTTAGTAAACAACAAGTAAAACAGTTTGTGCAGTCAGACAAGCAGATCTCCAAAGTGTCCAGATTGACCAGTCCTGATTCTCTGCTCTGTTCTTCTTAGTGTCAAGTGAAGCAAAGCTGATGCACTAAATAATGGGAGCTCTGTCAGTGTTTAGGTTATTTAATCCTTGGTGTTGATTCCCAGTTGCAGTGGTTTCTGTTACCAGTTTGTTTACTTGGAGCATCCTACTTCTCAATTGTATGTCTCCTGTAGTCAGAGCACATGAGCCTGTGAACACTCAGACTTTGGCCAAGTCATTTAAAATAATGGGTGGCAGACACTTCACTTGGAATAGGCATTTGGTTTTCCAGCCATTTCATCAGTTTCAAGGATGTACAAATTGCACAAGGCATCAGGGTAACCCAAGGCAGATTGAAATGAGGGAATTTATTTGAGTGAAGCAGAGGCTGATCATAAAACAATAGTGTGCGAGTGTTCAGCATTTCTTGTTTCAGTGGAGTCCTAAGTAGTAGCCTGAGTATTCCCTCTGCAGCTCGGTTCTGCCTTCTTTCTGCTCTGTGTTTACATAATGGCACTTTCTCCTAACATTTTGCTTCTGTGCCTGTGTTTGTGCAGTACTTTGACTGTCAAAATGTCTGTCTGACTGCAATATGGAAGTTAATGTCTCAGTGTGAAAGTAGTATTTGTTATTCGTTGTCTTTGCGCTGAAATGTCTCTGTATTTGTTGATCTTCACAAAGCATGTCAAACAGCTGATAATTTTTCAAAAATCTCACTCTAAATAGTGCTTGTTACCTTCAGACTGCAGGGTGATTGTGGCTCTCAATTTTCTATCAATGGAACCACCATGAACCACCCTTCTAATTAATGCCATTTCAAGCTGTTGTACAGTTTCACTCATAGTATTTGGCAAATTTTTCAAAGTCTTCTTCAGAGAGCTTTAGATTGTTAACAGACTGAGGCATTTTAAAGAAATGTTACCAGTTTTCACCATCTAAAACTGGAGTCTACAGCTGAGTTTTCCCATATGTATTTTCATTGTTTTTGTAATCTGTTTTGAGATCAGTTTTGCATGAATCAAAGGATCCAAGGGGGGAAAAAATATCTTGAGTGGCTCTCTCCAGAAGCTTCTCTTGCAGATTTCAAGATATTTGTGGTCTGTCCTTAACTCTCCTTTTTCTTCATAATTACACCAGAAATTGAAGATTGTGTTTCATACTGCGTGAGTAGTAACATCAACATACAAGTAGTGACTCAAGCAGTGAAATAATCCATAATCAGATTTCCTCCAGTAATGGTAATTTCTCTCCTAAAAGCAGGAAGATAGGTCCATCTGTGTAGGAAATAGAATAGACCTGTGTTCTGATTTAACACACCTGTAAATAAGCAGGGAAAAGAGAAAAAATCCAGGGGAAGAAAAGGCTACCACGTCAAACAATTCTCTGATAGTTATGGAATTACTAACATCACAAATTCAAGTTAAACTTTGCTAGAAATTAGCCAAAATCAGAAATCAGACTGGTAACTTCTGCCTACCTTACACTACTCCTTCACATTTTTCCACAGAACTGCTTATGCTTCCCTTTTTATAGACTGAACTCTGAAAATTTATCTGCTCTCCACTGAATTTCCATTTTACATGATGTGAAAGGCATGTACCATTTGCGAGATAGTTTATTACTTGATTTCAGTGATTTCTCAGAAGCCCGGAAGAAGGATATTAAGGTATAAATGATAAGGAGTTTTGTGGAGTGAGGATGAAATCACCTGGAGCCAGATCTGCACATAAAACCTGTGTGTGCATGGAGATGCCATTAAGGACTGTGCTTATTTACAACACTCAATACAGGCAAAAATGCTAGAATAGGTATCATTCTACAATAAAAGTGGTGTTTTGCTGATGCTGCTTGTTTCACTCAAGGAATCAGTATGAGCTATAAACTAGCAAGATCACTTTTCTTTGCTGATACAAACCATATTTACAATAGGCACACATATCAAACTTTTTGAGGGGTGTTGTGCTGGCAGAATATCTATTGAAATGGTCCCAAGGAATGGAAGAGGCAAGAGCCGTGCTCCTGGAAGTAACTATCTTTTACTGCTTATTTGAACTTTCCAAAATTCTCACTAGGTGCTGTTTTCTGGACAGTGCTCTGTTGCTCTCTGATACTGTGCAGACAGACGGGGGTTGTGTGTTTTGTTAGTCAGTGCAGTTACCATGAAAATGGTAACTCACAAGGTTTGTTAAGGTGTGTGTTCTAACAAATTTACTTCCAAAGAGTCTCTCCTGGATGTACCTCAGTGTATGTCTCTGAAACAGTCCCCTTGCTCATAGCATCATTTTTCTTTGTCATGGATCATCCATAAATAATGGTGAATCTGCCTAGGCTACAAATTCTGTGGGGAGAAAGAAAGGCTGGCTGTTAAAAAGACTGGTAATGATTGGAACTACACCAAGATGCTACTTACTCATTCAGGAGAGTCTTCTCAGCATTACAGAAATACATAAATATGGCTTTACTCCTTGAGAGGGATTTTTAGGATCAGTCTGGTGCAGACCTGTACGTAATTCATAGGTTTCAGTCTAGGAGGACTTGATCCCATCCTAAATTTCATCTTGAGTTTCAGGTTCAAAGGATTATCAAAGAACTGATGAACTCAATTTAATTGCTTCATTGATAGTAACATCATCCATATTCCCTGAATTTCCAGTTGCCCAAAACTGTTGACCAAAATGCATCCCAATCCCTCTTGTTCTTTCAGCAACCTCAGCTATGTTGCCTTTGATAATTTCCTGAAGAAGCAGTTTAGCCTGGTTTCAGTATAAAAATATTCAGTTCTAGCTCTGAGTGAAAAGTGTTTTTCATGTATTCCCAAGGCTGCTTGGTTGGGTTTTTTTTCTCCTTCTGTGCAGTGACCTACCCTTTGAAAAAAACTGAGCCTTGCCAGAGCAAGGCATATTTGCAACTTGAGCAACTCCTGTCTAAACCACATCTGTAAGCTTTTTGTAAATGAATTAAATGCAGTTATGCCTTTCACACCAAAATTGATGTGGTCCATTTTTTTCCAGCCAAATGGTCTTTAATTGTGTTTGAAAGATCTGTACAAAGATAGTATTACTGCTGGTCTTCTTTTTCCATGTTGATTTGCTTCTGTAGAAATATGTTTGTTTTTTGGTTTTTTCCCCTTATCTTTTAGGTTTTGACAAATAGAGCAGTACTTGGATCAAATTACAATAACACGAGACATCTCTCCATATTCTAGCACTTTGGGTGTGATAATTATTTCTTTCTAGCATTTGATAATCACTTATGTGGAACCTCACATTTAAAATCCTCTCTAAAAGTCTTGTTAATCCAGCAGGAATTAACTGTTGATGTTACAGTTCAGTGAAACCAACATGTTACCTGAGGTGGGTCTAAAATTGGTTCCTTTATGGAGCCTGTTTGCAGAGCAGTGTCCTTTCCCTACCTGAGGAAGCCTGTGCTGAGCTCAGAGGTGTAACTTGTGTCAGTCCTCACCTGTTTCTCTGCACTGTGTGCATGCAGGCAGGAGGCCACAGTGCACATCACTTGGGTTGTATTGCTGTAGGTAGTTTTTCCATTTGAAAGTGAATTGTGTTTTCATCTGCATGCTGGTTCGTTGAAATAACAATTTAGAGTAAAAACAATTCAGTAATTCAATTTGGTTTCAGTAATTGTAGAATTCTGCTGTTAATCACAAACTGAATTCTTTAATTTCTATTAATGACTATTAAAATTTTCTATTTTTATTGGAACAGAGAAAGTGGGAGAAATTAAGGTCAGGCAAAACTTTAACAGCTGCAATCCTACAAAAAGCTCAGCTTGGGTGAAAGGCAGTCATTTCCAGGACATGCTGTTGCAAGTAACCAGCATAGTGATCCTGATCCCTGCTCACTGCTTTACTGACATGTCTCTCCCTGCACTCCTTCCCCCAGAGATAGTGTGTTTTCTCTCTGCAGAAGGGTTGTGTCTGTCAGCAAGAAAGATGATGTGTGCTCCTTTTGGGCTTCATAACTAAAGCTGCTGCTAGTAATCCAATTTCAGAATAAAGGCAGCTGAATAAAGTTATAACATCCAAAACATAAGCAGGATAGCTGAAGTCCATCAGCACAGCAATAACATAACATTATACCAGCAGTGGCAGGCAACACACCAGAATCTGATGTTAGTAAACTAAGGAAGAAGTCCTTAAGTTAAAGAAGATGTTAGGTACAAGTGAGGGGAAAATAAAGTGTATAGTAGCAATAGTGAAGTTCAGATGTGCTTTTTGCTTTACAAGCTTATAGTTGTCAAGAGTGTTTATGACTTACTTTGAGAAGTTCAGCTAAAAAAAACTATGAAGAATTGATGTACAAAAGATACCACCAGCATTTTGTCTCAATTTTGAGAGCAGGTTTTCAAGATTTCTCTCTTGCACAGGGAAGGGGCTGGCCAATGTTCTGGTTGCTGTGTGTGCAAAGGCAGATGGGTGAATGTACCTGGCTGACTTTCCTGTGTGACAGCTGTACCCATTAGTCTGCATTTGCTATCTCAGTGTCTCTAGTGCCATATGTTCTTTTTCTTTAAATAAACAGGTATATAATAGTTAGGACAGATGTGAGTAGCAAAAGGGCATAAACAGAAGAATGATTTGGAACAAGACTCAAATGATTGATCTTGACACCAGTAGTCTTAACCAGATTATGGTAGAACTGGAATAGTACGTGCCTTACAGTTGCTTTCACTGTTCCTGGAAGGGTATCTTTAATCAACTTACAATTTTAGTATCTATCTGTCTTCTTATGACTCATTAATGTTTGTAATTACATCCTTTTTGAGCTTAGCAACTTGCCTGTTGCTTACTAATATGCTTGAGGAGTGTTGCAGATTAGTTTTGGAGACAGCCTAGTCAGTGTCGACAGCAGAGAGGCTCATGCAACTGTTTTTGTTTTGTTTAATGTAATCTCATCAGTACAGACTCATTGAGGTAAATACTTTTTTGAAATGCCTTAGAAAACAATAGTATTAAGAGCATCAAATATAAACACGAAGGAATTAGCATTAAATTACAGAGAAATGGCAGCTGGAAATGTAATCATGTAGACAGATAGTTTGGAGCAAGATATATTGTTGAGTCGCACATACATCATTCAAAAAGATACCAGGAGTGTGTCAGTGTATGCAGTGAGAGGTGTAGCTTTCCCTGTCGGGAAGGAATTCTTTGTTTTCAATTTTATCCTGAATTGAAAAGCCTAGAAGGTTACTGTTTTCTTAGAGAAGAGCATCTTGGAAAACAATGCCGGCTAGTATGTCTGATCATCTTCTTCCTTTCCCTTGTTAGCAATCTACCACATCTAGTTATGAACAAACACAGCTCTTAAACATGAATGGGATTCTCATTATTTGCTACCTGCACCTGATTTCTTTCTTCCCCAACCTTTGGTGTTAATAAACATTAGTTCACTATAGTTTCCTATTCTCATGATGTGTTTTAGAACAGGCAATCTTAAGATTAAAGAGGAGCCTTAAAAAAGCCTTTTTAGATTTGCTTATCGAAGTTTGATTCTCACATTGATAGCGTAAGCTAAAGATTTATGAATAAAACACAGTTCTGAACTGCATTCTCCAATGCTGTTTTTAATCTGATTTGTTGCTGCTGCTTGTGTATTTACATTTCTTCTTAAGGTATCAGGAGGAAATAGTGTATCATAAATTAGAGATCAGAATGCAATTTAGCCTAAGCAAACCATAACTACCTTAGCATTTGTTGCTTGGAAGACAGAAAATAGTTCTACTGGCCCAATTCAACATGATTTTGAAAGAGCAACCCTATATAAGTTTGCTGGGAGAGTACAGAGAAATCACAGGTGAGCTGAGAAGACTGTAACAAATTTACTGCAGGATTCTCTCCTTTACAACCCACTTGATTTTCCAGGGTAAAGCACTGGAATAAGCTCTGCACTGGTATATCCTCCTGGATGAGCTGCAGTGGATGAGTGACCCTGCTCGAGTTCTAATGCCCACCATGGGAAGGGTTTGCATGTGGGGCTGAAAGCCTGACACAGGTCTGTAACTTCCACTCTCCCCAAGAACCAAAGAGTTGTTGTCCTGTGGTGGAGGTGAACATCCATGGCCCTAGAAAAATATACAGAATTTTTGACAGATAAAATCCTATCCTTGCAGCAATTGATGTTGGTTTTGCCACTCTTCTGAGCACACTCAGAATTTCACCAGGGGGGAGTTTATTTTCTTGTACTTGTTTCTCCCATTCCCTAGAATATAGAAACTTGAACGTGTTCTTTGCAATTCATGTGCATTTTAGACATGATAGCCAACAACTCCTGATATGGATGCTGTAATCCAGCCTTCAGGTTTCTCATGCTGCCTTAGATACAAACATAAGATAAACATATTACCAATGTGACCTGCACAAACTTCTTGTCTTATGGCCATATGATCCCTATGCATCATCATGTTTCCTTCTTCGCATTCTATTAATTTTGTATGAGCTTCATTGGAACTGCAAAGCACAAGCTGTTTTCATGTAGAGGGTTTTTATGGTGACTAAAACATTGGAGAAAAGAAAACAAATAATTGTCCCACTATACATATTGCCTAGAATGAACAGATTGATTTAAAATGCACTGCTCCAGTGCTTTGTATAGGCATCAGGCTTGTGTGATTCAGTTCTTATTTTCTGGCCTTCAGTTTGCTAATCCTGATTTTCCAGTTTGTCACTTTTTTTTTTTTAGTTAAGTCTGTTTCCTTTTTAATTAATACACTAAGTTTATGTGTGTTGCTTTCATTGGAGAGGTAAATTGAATAGAATCATTAGATAAGAATAATTGCAAGGTCTTTTTTGAAGTTAGTAACCTACATTTCAAAAAATTACTTCTTTTTCTTGCACTTTTCATCTTAGATGTCACGTGTGAAAAATGCATGAAACTTGCTCTACTTTTAAGAACAAGAGCTAATGTTTAATGTCCATTTATGTAATTTATATTTTCCAATGTCAGTGAGCATGTGTACATATAAATGCTTAATTTTACTTAAAGTTCCACTCTGTTCTTGGCTTCATAAATACTTTTTAATAGGGATTTCAATGCACTAGACTGTGTGAAGGAAAAAAAGTAGCGGTAGTAAAAAAACTATTCTTTTCTGAAAGCTAGTAACATAAATTTGAAACCTTTCTGTCAAGTGCAACTTTTCCATGATGCTTGGTGTTTATCAATAATGCAGTTTTTTACCGTTTACTACATCAGGTGTCTGTTTCTTCACTTGTGTTTGCTGATCTCTGAATCTTTTAATTGTTTGCTTAACTTTTTAAGACAGAGAAACCAAAACCATACTGTATTTCATTGAACAATGACCCTTTGACTTAAGTAGCAGTAATTGAACTACTATTGTTGATTCTTTCTTATGTCCCATGTTTCTATGCATTGTCATAAATTGATGCATTTGTGTAATTTTTATAGTGCTGTGCCCTTATCCTGAAAGGTTGTACAGATTTAAAACCCACTCATATTTTAACCTTGCACAGATAGCCATTTTCATCAAAACAAAATGTAGTGTGGCCATACTTGTCCATACCCTTTTTTGTTGTTGTTGTTCCCCATATTGTCTTTTTTTAACCCAGAAACATGCCATCTGCAACTGTCACGTTACTTTTAAATTCTTCCCAGAGACTGGATGAATGTATTCAACACGTTTAATTTTCTAGGTGATTTTCATCCCCCTGTTAATAGTTTGCCATGGTCAGGACTGTTGGTTCTGTCTGTGTTTCTGTTGAGCAATTCCCAAGGGGGTTTTGCTGCAGATCCCGCGACCACCAAGCTCCCAGAGTCTGTTGCCAGGGGATTTGTCAAGGCTCTTCAAAAGAGTTACATGACCAAGCTTCTCTTCAAGCCTGTCTTCACTGACACCTTCAAAGTTCTGTGCTGGTTTGCCTCTCATGTGGTCAGTTCAGTGTTTTCAGTGACCTGATCTGAAACCCTTTGAACTGGGACTCTGCACACCTCAGGAGTTTCACTGTTCAGGAAAGCAATGTGCTAAACTCTGCACTGTGAGGAAGGACAGTACTTGTTTTTGTGGCCAGTGCAGAGTGCAATTAATTACATCCTCTTAGATTGTAAGGTACGTAGTAAATAAAACTCACGGAGCTCTGGTCTAGAGCTGTAACTGCCAAAATTACATATATTAATTGCTCCAGTTCTCCTTGAACAAGCTTTTCAAACATCTTGTCCATAAGACTCAAATTTCATGTCAGCAATAAAAGCCTTGCAGGCAAAATAAAAGCAGAGGTTTAGCTGACATTCTAGTGCAAGTCAGCTGTCTGCCCCTGCGCTCTGTTTTTACAAATTTGCTACCAGGGCTTCACAATCAAGAAGGTCAGTTTGAGAAAGCAGCTAAAGGAGACAGTATTGTCTGGCCTGCTGGTTGCACTGGGCTGGAAGATGGACTCTGGTCATGTTGCTTGTGTGGAATTTTTTTTTTTTTTATTCATCATGCTGTACTGTAGTCATTTGCACAAAGGATGCTTTTAAACGAGTAATGAGTGCTTTCCTGTTTGGCAGTTGGTTAAACTGAACTTTGTGTCACAGTTCTTTACGATTCACTCACACAAGACCTAAAATGTTCAAGGCTGGTAGGGGGGCAAAAAGCTCTGTCTGGCTCATGCTGTTTTGAGGAAAAGGGGATGTTGGGGTGGAGAGGGAGGAACCCTGAAAAGACCTACAAATTGTGCAGTGTTCTTTCTGACATGAATAGTTTCTCTTGTGAGTGAGTGAAGCTGTATTATTGCTACTCACAGACAAAGCAACATCTGGCTTTTCTCCAAAGCACACTTTCAGTGCCTATTCTATTTATTTTTGTTATTTTAAAAATATACTGATGGATTGCTTGAAAGTAATCTGAAGGTTTGAGTCAAACATCCAGTGTCCAATTAGTCTTGTCTGTGATAGATCATCTTCCTGGGCAGCAAGGCTCTATTGAGCCTCTCTAGCAGAGTGTCTCTATTTTAGGAGAAATTTTCTTCTCTGGCATCTCATCTTTCTACTGAGAACTGCCTCATGCTTGCAGAGGAAGTCAGAAGCTGAATCAAATTCAGATTTCAGACTGTTATTATTTACCTTTTGCTGCACCTGATAAAGGGCCTCTGTGACCTCAGCACTTGTCTTTCAATTTGAAATATGGTAACCTCAACTTCTGAAGCCGGTGGAGATCTAGTTTAAGGTACTACCTTGATTGGCTTCAGTTGTGTTTCATCTTACGCCTTATTCCAGGTATAAGTTGGTACCTTTGTGGTTTAACCTACCTAAGTAAAGATAAACCTAAATTTATTCTCACCTTTCATGTGAGAATAAATCACAGAATCACAGAATGTGTAGTTGGAAGAGACCTTCAAGACCATCGAGTCCAACCCAGCCCTAACACCTCAACTAGAGCATCCAATTTTATTGCAGGTTTTGAAAGAATTCATCCTCTTTTTTTTACTTTAAAAACACATGTGCAGTAAAATCTAATGAGATGACAAAATTTATTGGCCATTATGAAAAATCTTCTGATGTATTCTGTTTTTAACTTCAAGGTGTTCCAATGGCTATTAAAACAAGTGCTTATTACAAGCTTTCTTGATCATTTCTCAAGACATCTGCATTGCAAAGTCCAGTCTTCAGAGCTGTAAAAATGAAAAGATGTCTCATGAAAAACTATAGTATCAAGTTAAAAGTGAAAATTGCAGTTCAGCAAGTTGAGGTAACTTAAAAGAAATAAATACTAAAATTAACAGATCCCTCTTGCACTTGGTTTAGGAGTTATCTCTTTGGTTTAAGAAGTGTTTCTTTGGTGGTATCATCAGCAAAAGTAAAAAAGAAAATCTTCTTCATGTCATATGCTGTAACCAGTATTGTAGCACCAAACTTCTTTCATCAGTTGCAAAGATAATTTTACCACTCAGTCTTTGTGGAATTAAAGTGCTTGTCAGAGCATTTTCTAATTAGTCCTACATGGGTAGGTACATTGGAGCTGAATTTTAGGTATATTTCTAATAAAAGCAGGATTGTTAGGGCTCATCATACTAATCATATGACTGGTTTTGGGACTTATCCTTTTGTTGGGTTTTAACAATTCAGGCTGAAATTTAACAAAATTTAAAAAGACACCTAAAACTGAAGGGTGGAAAAAAAGAGGGAAAGGAAAAAAAGAGGAAGGGAAGACGTGCATGCGTGTGTGTGTTTGAAACTATATTTTTACTTCAGAGAGCAGGCTAAGACATTGTTTATGAAGAAGAAAAATTATTGATCTTTTCTTTCTAGACTAGATTGTTTCCCAGTTGGCAAGATGGTGGCCTTTGAGTCGCAAAATCATCAAGATTCTTTTGTCATATTAAAAAAAAAAAAAAATCTACCCAGTATTGGCTAAGCTGATAGGCAGCTGAATAACTGTGGTTTGTAAGTACTCACAAGGGACCTCCTTGGCTTTAGAAGAGAAAATCTCAGAAGATCTCCTCGTGTCTGTCCATGTTTGAAGTGCTCCCAGCTCTGAGTGCTAAAGCAGCGTGTTCAGGCGCCAGCCTGACTCACCAGCTGAGCAGGCAGAGCCCAGGCAGCAGCAGCCAGGCCAGACCTCTCTGGCAGCTGCTCAGAGTCACAGGGAACACAGAGATCAGTCACATCATCAGTGTCTAGTCACAGAGCTGTAGATTTCAAAAAAATCACAGCATTTGGTCTTGTACATCCCTTGTCCTGTACTTCCTGTCTGGGCATTTGCGTGTTCTCCTATCGAAAGTATGTGGTATTTCTCACCTGAAAAAATTTGGAAGCTGAGAGATTGCTGAAGTGGATCCTTTTGAATATGTTACTGATTGAATATTATATTTTGAATATTGAACTGATCTAATTTAAATTGACTATAACTTATTTTACTGTATCTTTTCCAAATGGAATACTAATTTACAAATAGTGGAGTAATACCCAGCTTA
Organism: Sterrhoptilus dennistouni; assembly: GCA_013397095.1. NCBI lineage: Eukaryota > Metazoa > Chordata > Aves > Passeriformes > Zosteropidae > Sterrhoptilus > Sterrhoptilus dennistouni. The sequence continues at coordinate 990,880 of VWZU01014071.1, read as the reverse complement.
AATGTTCAGTTACGTGATATTTTTTTATTATTCTTCATAGTTCGTTTTCCTAATAGGAGCAAGCTGTAAAACCTGAAATCATACTGTGAGCAATAGAGGTGTTGGAATTCACTTGAATAACATGAAACATCATCCCAGTTTTTTCTCTCAAGATTAAATAGTTGTGGTGCCATTTATTCCATCTGTCTGTTCCTTTTGCTACCTGGTTAGAGGTGTGCACACAGAGGGATGCACCCCCTCACATCCCTGCCTGAGGCTCTCTGCCTCCTGTGGTTACACAGGCAGTCAGGGTTAGCTCAGGTACACCTGTGTTCTGGCTTGACTTGCAGTTACTGAAGTGTCAATTAAATCTTAAATGGGGCCCATCTGCTTTCTGAGCTACAGTGACTGCTTAGAGTAAGGGGGAGCGAGGCTCTTATCGTCACGTTTCATCAAATATCCCAAGTGTTTGAGCATTTTTATTCATAAATTTTCTCAAGTTCAGTCATCACAAGTTAGACTTGAATTTGTTTGGAACTGAAAATTTGGGTTAATTATAAATCAGCAAAAAACCCCCAGCATAATCAGTCTTTGTACAAAGAAATCGTAGATAACTTCTGTGCATGTAAAAATACCATGGGCTAATTAAAATCTTAGGGGTTGGGCAGTTAATGTTCTGACTTATTGCTTTCACTCCTGAATTGACCCACAGCTTTCTTCAGCCTGCAGCCTGCTGCAGGGCTTAGCAGGCCTGGGAATTGAGCAGAATCCTCCAGTGCCTGTTGGGAGCTCATTTTTTTCCAGTCTTTGGTAGACAAGTTGTTCTTAAACTGGGACATGGCAGGTGTGCCAGGGAATAATGGGAGAGTTCATGAAACATGAGACTCTTTCACTTCCCACTGCCCACACAAACATTTCCCCCCGCCCCAGTTTTCCTTCCCCTTTCTCCTGTTCTTTCCTGAGTTGATCTGCAGATCTGGTCTGTCTTGTGGACTGTTTCCAAACACAAATGAAGCTGTGACCTCCTGATTCTTGTGCCCATTCCTGTCAGGGGTTTAGTGCATGGCAACCTCATCCTCATGCACTGTGTCCATCCTTTCTTCTGTTTACTCTTTTGTTTCTTGCACATTGTTTATTGTTAAGTGTTTGGCTTATCTACTTGTGTTTACCCTGTTTTAAGCAAGGTAACAAGCAGCTAAACTTTTTCTTATAGTCATTATCGGTAGTTTCTTATGTCTTGTTCTGAGTGTATTTTACTATTAATAACCAAAACATTGCTTATTATGGAGTTTTAAACTGAACAAGGTAAATGCAAAACTGAAAAGTCCCCATGGTGAAAGTCATGAGGCAGCAGATGATAACATAATATTTTTGATGGTTTTATAATATAAATATGTTTGATTATAATAATTTGGAATGATAAATTATTTCACCAGATATAGGTACTATGCCTCTTAATATTTTATTGGGCAGTTTCTTGTATGATCCTCATTCTCTCCACCATTACTTTAATGCCAGGTACAGAAGAGGTGTTTTATTGAGGTTAAAGTATTTGCTGTTACTAGTTATTACTATTTGGTTGGGGCTCATATCCAAATCAGAGTTGTGCTAAGCACTCTGCAAACATCTTTGAAGAGATGGTCTCTGCTCCAAAGAGTGGAGCAGATTAACTTTAATTTTTTCACCTTACTACTGAATTATGTTGGTTTTGCATTTGTTCTTCTCTGTAGTAATAGTTATGATATTAGGTAGCAAATATTTATCTGGATTAAATGCAACTTCCCAAAGAATTAAAAAAAAACAAAAACAAACCAGTGTATCATCAGATTGGATAAAATGTTGAAAGACACATGTTCATTGAGACACTGCTAGGAGCTTGTGTCTAAAAAAGGAATATTTCCTACTTTTTAAATGTTCAGTTAGAACTGTGAGTTAATTATAACTTTCCTGCATATATGTTAGGATTGAGATTGCTGTGTTTTCAGTTCTAGAGGTGTGCAGGATTATTATTTAAAATGTCTGAGCTGATGTTGCCAAACACTGGAAGGGGCTTCTCTGGCCCCTGTAAGATTCACCTGATGAAGTAAGCATATGGGAAATACTTTCTTCATTGCCTTGGACAGATGAAAATACACCGTGAACTCAAGAGACCATTGGTTTCATCCATTGTTGTTTTTCATCTTTACTAAAAGAGGTCTTTAGTAAAGACCTCATGACTTCAAGTCATAGAATGTCTGGAACACAGCAGTATCAGTTGCAAGAGATTACAACTGTCTTTGTTAATTGCTCTCTTGTTACTGCTCATTAGTGCAGTGCCTATACTTCTCTCTACTCTTTCTCCCTCACCTTAGTCCACAGGGGTCCAGACTGTGGATTTTGCTGGTTGTTTTTTAATCAGTGTCTATCTGCAGAAACTTGTTAGTCAGGAACCTGTCTGACAGAAAGTTGTCATTTGTTTCATCGTGATACCTGTAGTAATGTTTGCTGTAAATCATGTAACATCCTTCCAGTCTTCTCTTATGAAGTCTTTATGCCTTTTTTAATATATCCCTTTTATCTTATAAAGCTGTTCATTTGGGCTTACCCATGTTGTGTTCTGCTATCCTTTTTGATTCTTGGATTTTTTCAGGATGAAATACATTTTTGCTTTACAGGTCTTTCTTAAATGTACCTTCTCTACTAGTTTATTCCAGTCTGTAATAGCAGGGGCTTGGTCTGTACTCCATGAAGGCTTTGAGATACTACCTTTTATAAATACTGCAGTGAACTAGACTATTTCACTTTAAAGCTTTGATTGCTTGATGGTAGGTTTCAGCTTTGAACCCTCTTTTCTCTATTTAATGATCTGGCTCGGGTTGTTGGACTGGTGCTGGAGTTGTCTATGGTCATTGCTCTGGGTGTCAAATAGGCTGCAGGGTTGAACACTTTCCCAGAACACGCATGTGCATGGAAGGCCACTTTAAAAGGAAGATTTTTACCCTTTGCCACTTTGTTGTTATTTATTCTCCAGCGTTCACTGGTGCGTTTGCTCAGGCAAGAATTTGCAGTGAGTTTTTAGAATCCCTGTTTTATTTTCTGCTACATAAGTCTGTGCTTTTTTTTTTTCCAGCTGCTTTGCAGGAGCTCCTCCTGTCAGATTAGCATGGTCTAGTGGTCTGCATCCAGGCTAGGAAAAGAGCCTTTAATCCCTCATCTGATGTTGAGTGCATTGATCCTCTCCTCTTCAGGATGCTGTGAATGATTGTGAATGAATGTCCTTATTGACTGGCATTATCCTCCTCCGGAGAAGTTCCTCTCTCTGTTCAACACACCCTGGTGTATAGATGTGAAAATCCTGTTCCCATGTTGATGTCCAAACTCATTCTCTCTTTCCTCTTTCCTGTTGTCTTTTTGTCAACATTTGCCCCGAGAGGTTCCTGAGGGAGTGGGGACAGTCTGAGCAGCAGAAATGTGTCAGAAGGGACAGAAATTTTCACACAGCCCTACCAGTCAGTACCTCAGTGTCCCTCAGCAGTAACTAGTCTCCCTTGGCACTCTAACCTGAGTATTTTCCCCAAAGGATTAGTTCACTGCCTTAGAATTCCTCCTTTGTGAAGCTGGGATGATGTTCTGTTCACAGGATTAGGTGAGGATTAGCTGGTGTTTATCAGCGACTTGCAGATAAAAGAAGTGCTTTGTTTACATGTATATCTTTTAGGCTGCCTGGTCTTGATCATTTGGCAGTGCTCAACTCTGCACTAGAGAAACATTGATGTAGGATACTGTTATACAATAATTGTTACAGATAGTTACTAATGTGTGCCTGTATATTTAGAAGTGAAAACTGAAGCATTTTACAATTTAAAAATATTTGGTCCTGTTTTAATACTATTATTATTATTATTATTATCATTATCATTATTGCTGCCTTTAAAATGTTCTGTGTTAGTGTTGACACATAGGATTTTTGTGGACATTCTGGAAATATCAACAATATTTCTGGCCTAATGGCTGTTAGTACTTCTAAAGGTAGAAACACAGTGCCATCTTTCAAAAGTTACCTTCCTAGACAGTCAATGTCTGCTGTTACCTGTCAATACCAACTATCTCTAGTTCATGAATTAATAGTAGCTGGAAGCTGAAATTCAGAGTGTTTCTTCTTTATAATTTCTGAAAATAAAGGTTTTGCAGCAATTGGAATCAGCAAGTGTCTTGTTGAAAATACATCCTGTTCTTCCCTAGTGATGTTGGCTCTGTGGGGCTTTCTTAGTAACATGAACAGATATGACTCAGAAGACAGAGAGAGAACAACTATGTTGTGTAGGAAGTTAAAATTTTGGGGGTTTTACCATTTTGTTTGGCCAATGCCACAGTCAAGCTTCAATGCCTGCCTTTTTTATTTTGGTTTGGGTTTTGTTTTTGTTTTTTGTTTTGTTTTGTTTTGTTTTTGCTTCTTGACAGCCAATAGAACTGGAGCTGGTATCCTGAATTGATCTTAACAATCCCTGAAAAATCCAAGAGAGAACAAACAAGATGTTCTCAACAGTATTTCGAAGTGCTGTAATTTCTAGTTTTTGTAGCACCAAACTGCAGATTGCTAGTGCAGTTTGTTTTATATTACAGTGGGCGAGATTAGATGGGTATTGCATAAAATATTATTTGAATTGGGCCAAATTTAGATTATTTGACTTTTTTTACATGGAAGACCTCTGATCAGGAAGAAGATGTAGTAGAAACTTGTTCTCAAAGTAAAATACAGGGTGAAAAGTGCACAGCAAGATTGGGG
>VWZU01014071.1:966169-986109 GCA_013397095.1 Sterrhoptilus dennistouni | reverse complement strand
GGGGGGGGGTGCATGATAAAATTCCACTTTCTTGGAGTCCATCTAATTACCTTCTCTCTTATTCCATGAACAGCACCCTCGGGTCTGGTCCTTGTTCTCTGGGTTTCTGTTACTCTTGAGGGTAACCTCATCTCTTCCTCCACCCTTATGTTTTCAAGCTTACCACAGTCTATTCCCCTTAGAGAAAATTCCGTAATACTTGACTGCAGATTTGTTCTTTCATTCAACCAGCTCCTTTCAGAGAACATTCCTGTCTTAATTTCCCTGAGAAATTTTTGCCTGTGACATCTTGGTTTTGAAATTTTATTGCATTTCTTTCAAGTTCTTTATGGAAGGAGCCAGTCCTTATGTGTTTGTGAAACACCATTTATATAGTCCCCAGACATTTAGTAGCCAGGCACAGTCTGTATGTAATAACATTATCTGTAACCTTTCAGAAACCTTATCTTTAACATATTATTTTTACTCTAATTTCTCTTTCTCTTTTATTCTCTGTTCAAGCCACTTTCCCACATTTCTTACTTTACATCAGTAAGATTAAAAATATTGTCTGCTAGACTGACATGGAAGTTCTTCATAATGCATGAAGGAAAAGTTACATTTTGTATCATGCACTTGGAATAGTGTATTGAAGGAGAAAAGATCATATTGGTAGAGGTTGTGTAAATGTAATGTAAGAGATTGAGTTTCAGACCACTAAAATTACAATATTTTCAACCAACTTCAATAGGAGCAGGAGCTAATCCAAAATCATTCTGACCAAGAAGGTAGAATTTTATCTACCATCTGCTTGGATAGCATCTTACTGTGTGTTTTACAGTAATATTTGATGTTCTGGTGTCCATTCTGATTGGGATTCTTCTTTCCAGATGTTCTGGGAACATGAAATAGACGTGGTTGCTATTTAGATAGGATGTTTGCTCAGTGCTTTTTTTTTACAAACTGCTGCTCTTCTATGGACAGTGAAACAATCTCTCTCCCTGGGAAATGCTCAGCAGAATTAACGGCGCTTGAAGTCTTGGGAAATACTCAGTGTCCATTGCTGCCCTCTCTCTTCCTTTATCTTCTCCTCCTCAGTACATGCTCTCCTCAGTTTTAGCTTCCAAAGATGAAAATCTTACCCTGATAATGTCTTGTGGCCTTGCTTAAACTGCAGGCTCTGTTGGTCATGTCAGGTTGTATTCCAGTCATTTTCCCAGAAAATGCCCCGAGGAGCTGCATACAACTCCTTTGAAATGCTTTCCTATTTATGTTTGTTACTACTGCGTGGGATTGTCTAAGCATCCAAATTTTTTTGTTTGTTTTATTTTTAAAATCATCCTTTTGCACTGCTCTGAAAGATTTCCTGTAGAAAATGGGTGCTAAAATCCTGCTGTTCCATGTGTGATTAGGGGTGTGTTACTTCCTCTGCCACCCCAGCCCAGTCCATTCCCGGGAGGCAGGGCAGGCTCCTGCTGCAGCTCTGTGCAGCATCAGGAGCAGCTCCAGTGTGTGCCATCCATGATGTGCTGGTTCAGGACTATCTCCAGTGTGTGCCATCCGTGCTGTGCTGGACCAGGAGCAGCTCCAGTGTGTGCCATCCATGATGTGCTGGTTCAGGACTATCTCCAGTGTGTGCCATCCGTGCTGTGCTGGGCCGGGAGCAGCTCCAGTGTGTGCCATCCATGCTGTGCTGGGTCAGGAGCACACGAGGAGCTCTAGCATGTGTTATCCATGCTTTGCTGGGTTAGGACTATCTCCAGTGTGTTCCATCCGTGCTGTGCTGGGCCAGGAACAGCTCCAGCGTGTGCCATCCATGCTGTGCTGGGTTAGGACTATCTCCAGTGTGTGCCATCCGTGCTGTGCTGGGCCAGGAACAGCTCCAGTGTGTGCCATCCGTGCTGTGCTGGTCAGGACTATCTCCAGTGTGTGCCATCCATGCTGTGCTGGTCAGGACTATCTCCAGTGTGTTCCCTCCATGCTGTGCTGGGTCAGGAGCAGCTCCAGTGTGTGCCATCCATGCTGTGCTGGATCAGGACTCTCTCCAGCGTGTGTAATCCATGCTGTGCTGTCTGGCTGCCGTTCGCACCCGCCCACCGCTCCTCGCCGCGGTGCTCGGTGTAGCCCATGCGCCTTTTCAGGGGCTGCGAGAGGATGTCAATGAGAGGGGCGGGCGGGTTCTCCGAGCTGCCGGAGCAATTGATTCTTGTCCGCCTCTCGGAGCAGTCTGTGTGCGCAGCAGCACACGCGGCGCTTGTGCACAATGCCCAGCTCATGCCCTAGTCAGCAGCTTGCAAAGGAAGAACGGTGTTTTAAAAAGAAATAATAGCGGTCCTCTGCGAGCCGCAGTGAGTGCATGGACCAGAGCTAAATTTGGAAAGCTAAAGATTATTCCATGCAATATTATTAGAGTTATTTGGGTTTCTGAAGGCATGCTGACATACATGTGTGTGTTGCTGGCCAGCTTTTCCATGTGATTCAGCTAGATCTAAATGCAGTTATTTATAGAGGGCAGGAGCAGTGATGACATTATCTTACAGCACTCCAGTCCTGAAATTATGGCACTTGTGTGCAGGGAGATGCATCCAGGTGTCCTCTGTGAGAATTTAGGCCAGCTGCTCTTCTGCAAATGTCCATAAGAAGAGGTAGCCACAAATTACCATTTCCCTCTCCCCCAATTTTTTTTATTTTCAGGCAGAGAAATGAAAGGTATTGAAAAATCAGTTTGGGCTGTGATTTCCACTGGCTTCTTCCCTAGATGCTTGTAAAAGCAATTAGCCACGTTCATTTTTATACCTCTCCTCTCTTCCATAGATAACCTCTTTCTACCTATGTAAAATGATAAACATGCCCCTGAAGACAAGGAAACAGCAATTTCTAATCTGTCTAAAACTAATGTTCATAGTTAGGCTTTTAAATAAAAGTCTCTTGCTGCAGCCCTCTGTGTGCTTGTAGCTGAGCTAATTGGGCTGAGGCTGCTGGGGTAGTGCCTGTGCCAGGGAGCAGCTGCCTGCTCCTGCCTCTGCAAAGCACCACAGCCTTGCTGCTGGGGCCTCACTCTGAGCCACAGCAGGGATTTCACATGGCTAGAGAAAAACCAAATACATGTCTGGGGGAAATTTTATTTTAAGAAAGAGAAACAATGAAAAAGAAGATTAAAGAATTAAAAAAACAAGCTGGTCGGGTTCACAGGATGGTCACACAAAGAAATGCTTCAGCACAGCTGGGAGTGTGCAGGCTACAGCAGAGCTTGGGCACAGGCAGCAGAAGATGGGGCTACCTCAAGGCAGTACTGCTGCTGAACACTTTGTATTGTGAAACTACAACTGAAATATTCTGAAGACTGGGGTAGGGTTGTTTAGGTGTTTCTTGTTTTACGCCAGCTTGAGTTTTCTATGTGGCTCTAATTGTAACAGAGCATAGATGATTTGCTAGTTTTGCTTTAGTTATATAAATAAAATAAACATAGTGTATGTGGAGTCTGCATTAACAAGGGCATCCATGACTCACAAAGTCTGCTCCAGTAATACAACCATGTTTCAGGTGGGAAACCTCCATCAGCCCAGAAGACACAGACAGAAGAAATGGAACTTTAAGGATACAGAAGCACTTCTCTTGCTCAGATTAGTTACCAAGTTCCCAGTGCAGCTTGGGAACAATTATTTGGAATTTGACTTTGGTATATTAATTGAATGTTAATTAATTAGGCAGCTCTCAAGAAAAGGTGATTAGTACCAGAGGAGTAGAGCAGGTTGCTAGTAAAGGAAGATGACAAGGTTTGTGGGGTTGGTGGGACACAGAGGGAAAAAAGAGAAGTAATGACTCTGTTAGAAAACTGCCTCATCAACTGGGCAGTGAGATGGGAAGCATTTCTGCCTTGAAACTGCAATGCATGCACACATCTGTCTGCCCTGTATTGTTTGAGCAGAAATCAGTTAAGTTAAAAACTGCTGTAGGCTGAGTTTCTCTTTCCTGATGTCCTTAATTGTTTTCATGTTCAGCACTTAGAGATTATTTTATGTAGTTGTAACATTTCTTTCAGAATGAAGAGTGAGTGGAGAGATGGGGTTAGAGTACTTCTAGCTTAATGCTGTTCAAGTACGAAGTTTGGATAGTATGAAAAATGGTCCTGCAACCCCCAGCTTTGAAACCAAGCAAATTTTTTTTCCTGCAGCAGTTATAGAGAAGTTGGCCAAGTTTGCATTACGCTAATCATACAAAAATAAAAAAAATTTGAGGACACCTGATAAAACATTCTTTTCCTGTAAAAATATAAAATAATGTAAAGTTAAAGCAAAGAGCAAGACGGCAGAACCAAAAAGCAAAAGTTCCTAAAATAGCTTTTGGTCCTTCTGAGTTCTGGCTTTGCAGTGTTAACTTCGGAAACACGTTTCTGCTATAAATTTTGGTTGTGTGGGTTTTGTAATTTTTTTCTCCCCTCCTTGAAAGCCTCTCCAGATGTTTTACAGTTGTTGTTTGAAAACGTTCCATGGCAGGCACAGAGACTGCGGGCACAGAGCAGTAACCCCTTGATGTGGTGGTTGTGGTTTTTCCTTGCAAAGAGAGGGAGGTGTATGATCCTGTCTGTTCTGGGACTCTGTTCAGTCACAAATAGTGTGACCTTCAGCACATCACCTGCTCTCAGTTTCTTTCATCTTTAGAACTTAGCCAGTAAGCCATGTAGCTGGATGGCCACTTCAGCAGTCTCTGCAGGAGCTCTCCACACTGTAGCTAAGAGGTCTTTTTCGAATAGTTGTGAATACAAGCCAGATTTAAATACTTTCCCAATGCAGACTGATTGAATTTCCTCTGTTTGCAAACACAGATTTCATTTGATTCTAAAAGACTTCAAAAAGTCACCTATGCCATGCCTCCTTGACTGAATAATCCATTCTCCCTGGATCTGTATCTGACCTTTCTTCTGTATCTCCATTTATGGAAATTCCTCACCTTACCCCTTGGGGTATTAAAGAGTATTGAGATGCTTGTCATATCTAATCTGTGTCTTTTTTATTTCTATATATTGGTGTTTCTGCTGTGGATATAGTTAATGCTTTGTAACTCAGTAAATCAGAGTACTACTGTCAGTCTTACCTCCTGTAAAAAAACAAAGCTCAAACCAAACCCACCCAAGGCCCTAGTCTGTGTAATAATTTTTTGCAGGTTATGTTGACGGGTTTTTTCTAATCATTCTGATGACTTTTCTCTCCCTTCTGTGGCTGTACATTGTGGTGGGGTAGAGAGAAAGGAGAACTGTGCATCTCCCAGGCTTGGGTCTCACTCACGCAACTGGAGAGGCTGGTTGGGTGTGCTTTGGCAGCACAGCACAGCTACTGCCTTCACTGGCCCTCTGAGGAATCTGATCAGGCTCATTTCTATTTGTGACTATTGGTTTAATAGTTTGGTAAGCCTTAAGTTTCCTGCCATTTTGTGTTGTATTCAGCTAGACCTAATTTCCCTTGTTTATTTATGGGAATGTCATGTTAAGCAGCACTTAAAACCTGACTAAAATCAGACTACCCTACACTCAAGGTCTATTGTCAGCTAGTGTAAAGAAAGTACAGAGGTAAGGCATGATTTGTTTCTGAAAAGTCAATTTTGGTTGTTATTCATTTTTTACTTTCCTCTTGGTCCTTTTGAATAATTTGGGTTAGGTTTCCATGATGGGAAGCTGAACCTCCAATACTGCAGTTATTCCTTTCTTTCTTTCTTTCTTTTAGTGATAGACACCAGATTTTCCCTCTTCCAGACTTCAATTGTTGTACTGATTGTGCATGGCTTCCTTGTGTTCCAGCTCTTGTTAAATTCATCTGTTGGGCTTTTTCCTAGCACTTCAAGATGTTAGTGGTGGTGTTAGCTCAGGAGTTGTTAACAGTAATAATTGGAGGGCTGAGGATGGAATGAGGCAGAGGCTCTCACCTGTAGGTCACTGCTTTGTCTGTAGTCAAAGATGGATTCAAGTGTGTCAGTCTCATTTTTCAGATGTCTGGATTATATGTGAAATCTGTTGATGACTTGAACTGGCATTACGAAACAAAAGCGTACAGCAGTAATGAAAGATGCTGTTGTTTGAAATCTAAGCACTGAAACCAACAATTGGATGAGCAAGAAAACAAGCAGTCTAATGCTATTAGAGTGCATTTCCTTGGAAAGCCTTATCCAAGATTCACTTGCTGGTAGCCTTTCAACAGTGTTGTCTTCTCTTTATATAATGGGCTGTGTTTTCAGATGTCGCAGCTTGGGTAGAGCTAAGCCTAAATGAGATGCTTACGTATTTTATCTGGATCTGTACAGAGTGTTTTGTGCTTGCCAAATTGAGCCATTGTTGCTATGTTTTGTAATGTATTACTTCAAAGTTAATGTAGTGGATCTGGTAAGATACTCTGCCAAGTTTTGGCAAGTGTAGAAGGAAACTAGGGAATCCCAGTTCCACTGAAGGCATGGGGTGAGGATAGCAGTATTCAGATGTGTCTCCAGCATGTACTGTTCCAGTTGGCAAGAGCCTTTGGGGAAGCCTACATATATATGTGTCTTGAGAGGTATTTGTGAAGAATTGAAGATATGCCAAGGCAAGCTGGACCCATATTCAAGACCAGACTTTGTACATGGTGTCAGTCTCATGCAGCAGTCCTGAAAGCACATGCTGAATAACTCTCAGGTTTGCAGTAAGAGTTTTATTGAATAAAACCTCTGTTAATTAACGTGATACTACATTCAGTTTAATTAGGTGTTCCTTTCATTATCTATTTTCCTACAAACCTGCATGATTTTTTTGTTTTCTAATTGTAATACATAATTGCATTATAGATCCTACTGGGACAAAGCTGGATATTTCTGCAGGACACTGCTGTAGCTATAGTAATGCAGGAGTCATTCTTGATAAAGGACATTATATAGGGGTAGAAATATGTATCGTGTCCTGTTCCACAATGTTGAACTGTGACTGTGAACTTCGTGTTCCTGTTGTCATTAGCAGGGCAGTTCATGCCTCCCAAATGAGGATCTGAGCCAGCTGCCCCCTTGCTCTGCTGGGGAATTCAGTTCCCTGCAGTTTGCTGTGCAGTTGCTGGGATGGGAGCTTTTTAAATCTGTGTGCTTTTGGGGGGGGCTCTCCTCACAACAGTGGAGCACATTTGTGTTGGCACTTTTTAGATAAAATCAGTTTGTTTATTCCAATGTACTTGGACTTCTAAGCTAACATCACTGATTTTGCCTGATGGAGAAGAGCAGACACAATACTCAGGTGCTCAAAAAAAGCAGTCAGGTGGGATGCAAGCCTCCAGGATGAGGTGGCAGCAAACACCTGGGAATAAGCACTGGCTCTGCACCGTGGGCTGCTGTGTGCAAAGTGGGCATCTGCTGGCAGCCAGAGAGATGGGCCTGGGAGAAGGGATGGACTCCCTGGGAACTGCTTTGAGTCCATGTGGAACAGCCAGACTGCTGAGAAATTAATACTTTTGCTTTTTAATTGGCTTTGTATATGCTCCTGTGCTGTCAGTGCTGGGGCAGACACGGAGCAGAAGCTCATGTGGTATCAGGACAGGGCTCATCTGTCACAGGGTTTGTGCCTTGAGAGAACTGCAGAGGAGGGACAAACACAAACCTCTGCTAATGGACTGTTCCGTCCTGGCTTTGTGGCCTTGCTTTGCTGTCCTGACCGACTGTCTGACAGGTGAGCCAGCCACTGCCAGGCTCTGCTGGAGGATGTGAGGAGGAGAGCTGCAGGAAAATCAATCCTTGAAATAGTTTGGCATGACTGGTTTCTCCCTCTCTCCATTTCTGAGCTTTTTAACAGCAAAATGACTTTTAAAACATAAGGAAAACATCTGATTTTCAGTTTCACAAAATTGCAAAGATTCCATCCTTTTAATGCAATTGACCTTATTTTTCTAATACTGTCAGCACATTGAGCTTTAGGTAGTTAACATTTTCAATGTATTTTTCCAAATGTGATATAGTCTCAATTTTTCTATGTAGAAAGAATAATGCCTCTAAATAACCAAGACAATACTTACTTCCACTCCTCTCATTCTCTTCTCATTGCTGCTTTCCCTCCCTCCCCACCAAATGATCTCACTGGGTGTTTTATAAAAACTGTATTTAGATTGCAGTCTGTAGAGGAGAGGGTAGAAAGCACTCAGTAGCTTTGTATTCTACTTATCTGGAATTCTCCATGTAAAAAAATACAAACTTGTTTCTAAAAGCAATATAAAATTAATGGATATGATTGGTGAAAATTGATGTATTTTCTTATCCGTGCTGTAAATATCTTTTCAGCCAAATGCATTTCCTTCTGAGACATGAAACCAATCTAGCGAGATGGTGCTGAACAGATAGTTCTCCAAATCAAACTCCTCCTTTTTTCCTTAATATTTTCATTGCAGCGAATAAGAAATACGGGTCTGCCAGTCTGCCTATTGAACTATCTACTGCAGCTTAACTGCAGCAAGGAAGCAGTAATCCTATTGTGCTCTTCCAGCAGTCTCCCGGCAAGCAGAAGGCATTGAAATTACTGAGCTGTTGTCCTATCCCCTCCTCACCTGTCTTTGTGGCTGTAAATATAGTGTCTGCCTGTAAATAACAGTTTGCTGCACCTTTAAGCGCGTTCCCTAACAAGAGGCAGCGATTTACTGAGGTGATAAGCTGTAACTAATACTAGGGTATCATAATAGGTAAATAGATTAGCACTGTGCTTCTCTGTATTTTGCTTTCTAGGGAGCCGCGGGCTGGTGCACTCAGAGGTGCTTACCCTGGCACTTTGTACAGCCAGGCAGAGCAGGGCTGCAGCTCCCAGGGCTGGGTGCAGCTGCTCAAATGCCTCTCTGGGGTACCATTGACTGCACACCCTGGTCTCTTTACTTGCTCTGGTCCCTGGCCCAAAAAGGGTTCTATTGGGCTGTGCCAATCTTCCGTGCTATGGCCGTAAAATGACATTTGAGCTGCATCATCAGCATCCATCGTGTAGTATTTGCAGGTATGCCAGCATCACTTGTTGTCCAGAAGTATTAAGTGGTGAGAGCAGCCTGGGCATGATCTGTGGCTTCCCCCAGCTCAGGCTCCTTGATTTTCCTGATGGAAGGGCCCCAGCACTTACAAAGCAGTTGTGATGCTACTGCTGGGTGATGGGCACTCGTGGCTATGAGGGGTGGAAAGGTGCCACAGGGCAAGCAGTGGAGGCCTTTGTTTCTGTACAGCCTGGCAGGTTTTCGGCACAAAAGGGCCCTTAGAGGAAAGGAACAGTACCAGGGGATGTGGCCGGTCCTAATAATTGTCGCAAATCTTGTGATATTTGGCATGTTCTTAAAGACTTGGCTCCTAGAGGCAGGGGATTAAATAACAATTGCTTCCTTTCTCTTTCAAGTAAGGCTTAGCTCTGTGGTTGCAGAGAAATGCTTAAAATGTGACTTAGGCTGACTGGAAAAAAAAAAAAAATAGCCTTCCAGCCTTCTTTTTCCTCCTTGTCCTCAGGATCTCAATGTGGATACATTGCCATGTCTTATGACTTTTTTTTCAATGAAAGAATTTAAAACTATCGGGCACATCCAGAAGGACATAAAGTGTTGCCAATTTTGGGTGTGTGGGAGTATTTATGAGTTTTTTAAGGAGAGGTCGGTCACATTCTGTGCTGAGACACACTCTTGCCATGTCTGGTCCTCTTCAAAGAATAGAAAAACAAAATTGGGACTGGGTAGCAACAAGCTGAATAACTCTGAACTGATTTTTTTTTTCCTCTTGCTTCCTTAGGGAAACCCCTTGGGCTAGTTGTAATTGAAATTTCTCTTATTTTTAGATCTGTATTTCTGCTTTTCACAAATGTGGAAGCTGTGGCTTCTCATGTCTGGTTTCTTAACGCAGTTGTCATTAGCAAATCAGTATTGATTTATTCCTATGGAAATAGATCAGTGCTAAAAGTAAAATGCAATCCCATTAAGAATGATACAGGTTTTGCAGATGGAGAAAAGTAGGTTAAATATTGCACCAATCATCCCAGAGAGTGTCCCTTTAAGCCAAATAAATGTGTGAACACACTTAAACTGTCAGTACGTTATTTGATTGCCATTATTCTGCATCTTTTTGCATGAGCCAGCAGAGCCCTCTATGACTGAACAGGGGTTGAAAGAAGATGTCAATTTTGGTGTATTACCCAGGTTTTTTTTTACACCTGGGCTGCATGCAGGGCTTCTTGGAGGGGTGTGTGCACATTCAAGGATTTTTCCTTTCCTCTCCTTGCAACAGTTGAGTTCAACTCGAGCAGGAAAGGCACATCATTGTATGCAAGGGACATTGTAGCAATGCAGCAGAGGAACACGATTTAAATCTGATCATTAGACTGCCGCAGCAAGGGGCTGCGAGAGAGACGGTGTGGATGGTCCATCTGCGAAATCTGTGCTCCTGTTGTACAAGGAGGAGGGGCAGAGGGGGAGAAAAAGCAGCTGCTTGGCTGTGCTACGAGAGGGTGAGACTGACTGTTGGCACCATCTGTAGCTGTCCTTTGTGCTTGCTGCTTTATCTGTTCATTATAGTATGATACTGAAATTCTCGTGCTTTGAGTGTAAATGAGTTGAGATACGCCTAATACTGTCAGCATAAAAAGCAGTAACTAAGTACACTAAAGATGAATAGTGTAATCTGTAAATTCATTTTGAGTTTGTTTTATCTTGGTTGAATAGCCCAGGAAGTGATGTTCTCCAGAAGCCAGCTGTACCAGATGTGTGTCGGCAGGGTATATATTCATCACACCGAGCAGAGAGCAGAGCAGTGGAGGTGGATGGGGCAGGAGAGATGGGAGGCTGCACTGTGCTTTTCAGCAGAAGAGAGCAGACTCCTTTAGAGGGAGGTTAAAGCAGGTCAGAGGGGAACTGGTAACTCCTAAGGTGGCTACAAACAGCTTTGTTTTCATTCCATGCACAAGTACCAACACAGGGAAGAGACTGATTATTATACATGGTACATGAGTTGAAATGTCCCAGGGGAGGAAAGGTTGAACCTCTCCATAATGAGTGCTGTGATAGGGATGAGTAAATTTGCTGGGTTTTTTACCTGCAGTCTCTGAGTTTCTAAAAACATGAATTCTCTCCAGATAACTCGCAGAATAAAACCATCCAGCTTATCTTGAGAACCTCTTTGTTCTTTGATGGTTTACATTTTCCCTTTATAAATCTTCGTACTGAATATTGGTAATAATAACACCTCATTAGGATGCTTTCTTATCTTCACCTCACCAAAGCAATGCTCTCATTGGCATATCCAGGGGTTACACTGCTTTTTTTTTTTTCCCCAAGCAGGTTTGGCTTTTGTTTGCAGCTTCTTGCCCTCAGATCCATTAGGTTGTCGCTTTTTTATCTTACTTGTCAAGTGCACATAGGTGTGCAGAAGGAGCAACTCCCTTCTCCCATCATAGCCTCGTCTAAGATGGATGATTCCGTAGTAATTACACTCGGCTGTGGAAGTGCTCAGCATCCACTATTACTCATCCACTATTACTCTGTGATGGCTGCATTAAGTGTTCGGCAGAACGCTGTGTTCGCCTTTCCCCGGCTCGAGTGGCTGTGGACAAGGGAAGGAGCCCTGGGAGGGCAGGAATTCCAGCTGAAAGGGGGAGGGAGGGAGCCTTTGTCACTGCCACGTTAGTAATGATATGCCAGGGATAAAAGGTGAGTATAATTTGATCAAATGCTTGTTGACAGATTCCTTGGCTAATAGAGAAGCAGCTTAGGCTGACACTCGTTGCTGGAGCATTTCACAGAGCTCAGGGGGATGTTTTTTGTAGGCTCCGTGTGTGGCTGGCGATTTCTGAGTGACTGTGTTTAGTTACATAAAGAAACCACGTCCCCTTTTTGTCACAGCAGAGCTCTAAAATGCCTCCCTAAACACCACTCTTGACCTTCTGCCTGAAAAATGCAATAAAATTACTACCCCTTCTTTGTCCAAATGCAATAAAATTGCTGCCTCTTCTTTTGTCCAAATGTGTGATTAATTCACAGCAATGGCCCAGGCTGTGAGTATTTTTCTTGTGTGGCCATTTAACTTGAGAAAATCCAATAGTTTCTTGTACTGAAAAACCACACATTTATGTGGTTTTGGTAAAGCGGGTTTCTTTTTCACCCCCACGAATATGACTTTATAGTTAGTCTCTTTGGAATTTGTTCTGTGTTAACAGCTGGGAAAAGGTGGCGTACCCTGAAATGATAATCAGCTACTGCTTATCATTATGTTATTTGGTGAAAAGACAACCATTAGAAAATTAAGACATGAAAACAGAAGCCTCAATTTTAGAGGGTTCTGCACTTGTCTCTTTTAAATGAGCAAGCCTGAAATTCAATCTAGAGCTCTTAGTTACTACTCTAAACCGCTGTGGCAGCTTTGGGTTTTCAGTAGTCTTCTGGTTCTCACCCACCCATATAATCTGTTGATTTGTGTTCAGTTTGCAACACCTCAGGAAGGCACTTAGTTAAAAATTAAACATGAAGCATTTTTTTGTTCCAAGGGTTTTGTAAAGCATCCTTTAAAGAAGAAAAAAGCCCAAGCGCTTCCACTTGAGAAATTGATTTCTTTCCACTGCAGGATTTTTCAATTAGTCTGCACTTTGTTCCAGTGAAACTCCTCGCTGTGTCCTCATACCTGGCTGACTTTTTACCAGAGCCACTTCTGATGTTGGAATTAAATAGGCAGCTTTGAGGCTTGGGTGGGTGTTTTTTGGAGGCTTTGGTGGGGTGTCCTGGCTGGGTACACTCATGAGAACCAGGTTTCACTTGCAGTCACTTCCTGGGGCTCTGCCTACTGCAGAATAGGTGGTTTTTATAACAGGGCCTGGTCTTTTCTGAGTGTGGGTGCATAAGGGAGAGGCCACATTTTCAGGAATAATGACCCCTTTCATGTCTGTAGAAGGAGCTGCAAGCTCTTCTTCCCTCTAAGAAATCTCTGCATCTTTGTAGTTCATAAGCGTGATTTTCTTGTAAGCACAGAATTACCCTCATTGACTACAAGATTAGGCACATAATGGAAATACACATTTAGGGGTTGTGCTGGGTCAAATATAGATTTAAGTGCCTAACTTTGTATCCATACATCATTCTCCTGTTTATCTATTCAAGACTGGTAGCTCATAGCAGTTTTGAAAATTAATTTATGCACATGGGTTTCTCTCCAATTAATCTTTTGAAAAAAACCAGCAGAACAGAAAAGAGATCTTTTTTTTCCTTTCTCCCCTCTGTAAATGATGTCTTCTCTATGTTTTTGTTATGTTTGTATTGGTGTGAAATGAATTATTCTGCATCTTGCTTCACTTGTAACAGCTATCCCATGTCCTTTTGCTTCATCCATTCTTCATCTCTGTGCTGCTCGGACAAGTTCTCTTCTGCCTCATGGGCTATGCAGAATGTTTGTAACTTGGGTAAAAATGTTCTAATGATAGTGTAGGGCAATCACAGACTCAGGTTGATAGGATAATAGTGTGAGTGGTGGTTCATGGACAAGCTCTGCACTCCTGGAGTTTGTCTGTTTGGTTTGTGACTCCTGTTAGAGTGTCTTGCACCTGCACTGGGCTGTGCTGGTTCCTGAGATGTGTGCTCACTGTCATTTGTTCTGTTTGCATAGCACTGCTGTCATCGTGGTGTGAGGAGCTGGGACGGCTCTTGCTGCTTCGCCACCAGAAAAGCCGGCAGAACGACCCTCCCGGGAAGCTCCCCATGCAACCCCCCATGAACTCCATGAGCTCCATGAAACCCACCCTCTCTCACAGGTGAGTCTGGGCCCAGCCTGCAGCAGTGCAGTCTGGGCAGCGTGTTGTGTGACAGGCAGAGCATCTGTAATTACAGCAAGCACTAAATGAACTCAGGTTTTCTCTTTGCTATTGTCCCGTGCATTGTGAAGTGACACTTCCCTCTTCAGACACTTTCCTGAAATTTATTTGAATACAACTGGCTCTTCTTGACATTGAAAACATTTCACTGATGTTCTGTGTTTTAACCATTGGAGATGGTTTTAATCATTGGAGATGTATTGCATGCAAAGCAGTTGTACTGTGGGTGCAGCCATAGATCAGAGGATGTCCTGCACAGTCTCGTATCAAATGAGGATCACACAACACTTGTGTAAATTTAGAGAGAACATGAGCATTAAAAGATACTGTAAGAAGATGATGTGAAGCCTTTGATAAGCAAATTATGTAGAGGAGCACTATTTGTATTTCTTCACTATTTGTATTTCTTGTCCACACAACCAGGGTCAAAGCAAAAGTTGGAGATAAAGTGTAAGACAGGATTGAGTGTTCATTCCATGCTTTATGTTGCTGGAAGATTTTTCCAAGGCTTTCTTTACCTCAGCATCACATTAAAGAAATCACAAATAGTATGAATTTGTTTTTATATAGAGGATTTTTGTTGGTAAAGGACTGTGAGGGTGTAATGAGTGTAAATTTTTTGTACCTAAGTTCCATGGTACCCTAACTAATTTGAACTTTTGTGTTACATCAGAGCTTAGGGACATCTTTGTACCAGTGTATTTGCATATGCAAATTTGCCTGAAAACAACTTTTGGGATCTGGGTTGGATATTTTTGCATTATTTTTGTTGCATTTAAGGGAAAACCATGCAATCACTGTGCCTTTTATTTTAGCCCTTGAGAATAAAAATAAATTCCTTTTTTGAAGTATAATTAATATCACTGGCTTTTCAGAGTACCTGGATTTCCCCTTTCTTAGGTGCTTATGAAATGACTGATTGTAAACACACTTAACAAAAAACCCCACAGAAAACGTAATGTTTTAAAATAATTTTACACTTGGGAGAAGCTTTTCAGAAGACAGAGTGGAATTAGTGGCTGGTCTGCAGAGAATGTGGTGCAGTGTATGTGCTCTCTTAGGTGTAGTTTTGTAGTTTTTAGATGCCTGATTCTCATTTGACCTTTTAGCCTCTGTTCCTCTAGAGTCTATAAAGTAAGACTATCTCACAGGGGCTGTGTGCTACATTACTAGATAATAGATAAGATAGGCACAACTCACTTCTTTCATGGCAATTTTCCACTGAAACTGTCACATGTCAAAAAAGAAATACTTTCTTCTACTAAACCTAAATACCAGCATTTCCAGCAGTACTGGGTCATCCAATATTCTGCCTGTAGTAGAGCATCCTGCCCAATATTGGGCAGTTCCTGCATATTTCTCTTGAGTATTGCCCTTGAAATGCTCAACTGGGGAAGATGCTGGGAGTAATTTCTAAATTACTGCTCTTCACCTGTGAGATGCCCCTCTAGAAACAGAATTTCTGTGGCGTAACTTCTTCTGTACAATAGCTGCAGCTGCTTTGGGATTTGGAATACTTGCATCACTGCGTTGGTGTGTGCTGTTGTCTGTAATTTAACCATAACTGCTCAAAACCTCTCAGGTGATACATTAGAATGAGACACCCTGTGGCTCTCCAACTTCTTTTTCCACCTGGAACTGTTTATTTTCATGGATGTTTTGTAATCAGTCTGTAAGATAGTAGTGAAGTATGGAGTGAAGAAGAATGGAGTTTTCTGTTTGTTGTAATTAAACAAAAGATGAGAAGCCATTAAGTACAGTATTAACTACAATAAGTGATGAAGCTGTTGGTGAAGCATCATTTGTATTTGCATTAGATTACATTTGGGTCAAAAGCTTAGTATGAAAGTTCACAGTATCTTATCTCTAATCCACAAGACTTTTCTGTTAATTCAAACAGAAAAAAAAAGTATGCTTTGTATTTCCTGAAACAATTAGTGTAGCCAACTACTTCAAGTTTTGTAAAAGAACTAGATATTAAATTAGAACAACCAAGAGCATGTGCAAGAACGTTACTTTACAAAGGCAATGTAGATATATGTGAGCTGCTGATTATCATTAGACACACAATCAAATCCTTCCCCGTCATCAGACAATCTTGAGTACTCCACACAGAGCATTTTCTGCTGTTCCTTTTACTAGCAACAAAATTCCCCAGAAGTCTAGTCAGGGACTAGCATCCTGTTACTAGGATGTAACACAGAAACACAGGTGCTTAGTCTCAAAGCTGAAACAGGGCTCAGCTATTTAAAACAAATTGTGACTCAATAATGTATCACAAGAATCTATATCTAAGGATTCATATTTAATAAACTGTGGGCGCTTACACTAGAAGTAATTCAGGTCTGACCTGGTTTTAAGGACTATCTTTGATTTTTAAAAGTTAATTGAGCTATAAGAGAAAACTGAAGTAGGTGGATCAAGGAGGGCTTTCATGGTGTTACTGTTGGTTAAATGCATTTACAGAGAGCAGGATGTAAGCCCTATGAGGATGTGCACACATGCAGCAAAAGCTTTCAGAGTAGGGACTGTGTTGTGCTAATTTCTATCTAAATTTAGTTTTTCATTAACAGAATGATCAAGTGTTGCATATAGAAAAAAATTCAGCTAAATACCTACTGTCTAATATAGGGCAGTTGGTTGCATTGCAAACTCCTGTGTTTTGTGAACAGAATGAGCACTGGGTTGTCAAAAAGAACCTCCCAATATTAGGGTTTATTTAAGTCTTTGCAATCTAACAGCTCAAACTTGAATGAGAGATTTTTTAATTTATTTTTGCCTTAGACCTTTTTATTGATTCATGTGAGTAAACTTTATTCGTGTATTGAAGGACCAGTGTAGGACCTATCCACCCCCTTAATCCTGTATAGCTTCTAATTAAAGTCCTGCTTAATGGATTTATGGGGAACTTAAGGAGAGCTGTTAAGTCTTTGGGCTAGCCTGTCTGCACAGGAGTGAAATTTCATGCTTTCTAGCTTGCAGGGTATAATGTAATTATTTGTGTTGTAGTTTTCCAATCTGACAAACTGTCTATAATAACAGATACTACTCAAGGTGGCTGATTTTTGAATTAATTTAAGCTCTTTGGCAAATGCCGTTAGGTAAGTACAAATAGTTGTCATTATACACCTTCTGATGCTTTGATAAAGTTCTTACTTAACACTTTATTGCATCAAGTGGTGGATCTGTACATGTGTGTCAAATTGAATCTTGGTGGAAATGGGTACAGTTCCAATCAATCCCAGCAGGAATTGCACCCTGGTTCATTTTCACGTCAGTCTGACTCAGGCAAGCTCTGGGGGGCTTCTCATGTCTTGCACAGGTTGTAATAAAGCTTATTTGTCAACAAAACCACCTAGAAATAGACAGCTGTTAGTTGCAGATTAGTGTGTTGTCATGAGCATCTGTAGGGTTCTTACTGTCTTCACTCTTGCTCCAAATTTTGGTCTCATGCATTAATTGCCAGCTGTCTCACAGTTAGTGACCAAAGGGTGGTAATGCCTCTATAGGGCCATCATGATTGATGAAAAATATGAAGATAATGTTATTTTTGTCATAAATTACTTAGTGCCAAAGGTTTAGAGAAAACTGAACAGTAGATGAAATGAAGCATTAATTCAATCTTACAGTAGATGCGTTATTTATTACCATTAACGTTTTATGTTCAGGCAGTCATAAATACCTTTTAGTGGTTGGGCTTGCTTCAAAAGAGTGTTTGTTTTTAGTGCTTGTTTTGTCCTTTTTTTCCTTCCAATTTAAACTTGACTAAGAGCTGAACTTTGAAACATTCACAGGACCTCTTGGAAAAGAATGGTAATTCTGTCTAGAGTTTTGCTGGCTGGTGAGAACTGACTCTTGCATTGTTAACAATCAGGAGTGAGCTGGTTATAACATACCAGTACAAACAGTTCTGTAAAGGCTGCTGCCTTTTCAATTTTGCATCATAATCTGTTTTGACCAACAGTGAGAGTCACTTCAAAAATGTCTGGATGAGGTCAGGGGCAGCGAGCTTTTATGAGAACAAGCACATTGTGCATGTTTTATACATCAGTTTGAAGCAGGGGATTTGCTCCATTATGTCATGTGGCTCTGACATGCAGGGACAATCTTTGCAAAAGAATTCATAACTCTTGAGGTAAAAGATAAAATTGTTTCGAAGCCTTTTCATCTTTCTGGTTGCGGAGTTGTGAAATAAATATAATTAGGGACTGAACAGATGGTAAATCCTAATATAAAAGAATATACTCAGTAAAGAAACCTGTATTACTTCTGATTCTGCAAAAATACCTTCGCTGTTTTTTCTGGTTTCCTTTCTGTCAAGAAATGTTAAAATTTACCATCAGGAGAGAATAAGGGAAGAGTTCAGAATCAAGAAATGTTTCTGCAGAAGTGCCATTACTTTAAAAAAAAATGAAAAAAAAGAAAAGGAAAATTTCTTCAGAACAGTTTCCTTACACTCTGAGCATTGCAAAGACAAAACTAATTATTAATTGCTGAAGAGTGTTGTCCCAAGAGTTGTTTGACCATCTTGTCCTCTAAGTGCAACTACTGATACTAGTTTTATCACACACACTTACGGGGAGAAGGTGGAAGAAAACCTTGAGCCTGTTGATGCTAAAAGCAAGTGATGATTACCTTCTCCTTGAAAACTGATAAGTGTGACTATTAGCTGTTAATAATTAAATATGGAATATTTTCTTCTGAAAAAATCTGCATTTCATTTTAGCTAAGTTTGTGGTCAGTTCTTGTGGAAACAATAATGGGGAACTTGTTTTCAAATATACGTTCTTTACATGCTTGGTAAAAGGTATAGGATGAGGATCATCTTTTGTGTACAGCACTTTGCACAGTTGTGAAGACAGGTCTTCTGTATTGATTGATGAGTCAAAATGAGTGCTGTTGTAATAAGACTAATACGTAACAGGACTACTATAATTTTGTGGGGGCTTTTTTTCTGATAAGTATGTTGAATTGGCTACATACTCTGTATTTTTCCTGTAGATGTTGTAGTCTTATGGTTTTAGTTTTTTAGATATTTTTTGATATTTTTTTCATTTAGGAGTGTTGGCTGATATTTTTACAAGTAAACACTGGGCAAATATTTAAGGTAGGTCTGCTGATTGAGGCAAAATCTGATCTTCTCAGCCTTTGTACTGTCTATGTTAGTTTTAAAAGTATGGCAGCAGCATTGAATAGACTGGTATCATTCTCATGTTTGGGCTGTATTGAACAACTGATACTAGAAAATGTCTGGTGGATGGCGATTCATGTTTAGGGATTATCACAGGGGTATCATGGCTCTTTGCATGAGGGCTGCTCTCAAAAGCAGGTGATGTATATGCTGAGTCCACATTGTTTTCCTCTTCGAGCCCATTGGGAAGGTACCTTCTGTCCCTTCTCAATGAAACCAACTGATTTCTGGTGACAGTGGGGTTAAAAATCATTTAACTGTGGCAGCACCCCTGGTTTTGAACAATTTTGGCTGTCAGCACAGTAAGCCTGCAGTGGCACTGAAAGCTGCACTTTGCCCAGCCCTTTGTTGCAAAACTCATTGAAATCATTGGGAGTCTTAACTGGATTGAGCACCTCTGGATTGGGAACATCAGAAGTGAGTCAACACCCTTCAACCTGCCCAGCATCAGGTCCTGGTGTGAGGTTGAGCCGCCCTTTGCAGCACAGCAGGGCCAGGCGGGGTGAGCTCAGTGCGAGGAGCTGTTCTGGGTACCAGCGCCGTGAGCATCACATCACAGCCTGCCTGCCAGGAGGTGACATGGCTTCTGAGCAGGGAGGGAGCCTGACAGTCTGGCACGTAAAAAAATTACTGACATAAATTACAGCAAAATACCTTGTCTTTTTAAATCATTTTTGGATATTTAGCAGCAGGATCACAGATGTGTATTTTGTCTAAGGCTGGATATTTTTCTTGATGCCTTTTCTGTTACTTATTCACTTACATGAAAATGTCACCATCCACAGAATTTCTCTGTAAATAGATTACAAAAGGAGTGTGAATTCCCCGCGCTCAATTTTGTCGATTGTTGTGTTCCTGCTACTCCCTGTACATTTGGATTCTCAAATCTCTCAGAATCGCAGGGAGAAGAAAAGGAAAAGGAAAAATAGTCATTACTATTTGCAGTGGTGGAGGGCTTTCCTTGGGAGA